>AWUE01018176.1:0-71973 GCA_001974825.2 Corchorus olitorius
GTTTCGATTTAATCCGAAATTAATTCAGATAAAATTGGAAAAATGATATTGGAAGCGTGAAAAGTTCTTCACTCTTTTTGTCGTAGAATTATATATATTTTATGAGTATTGTGGCTAAAAATTTAGGTAAAATCTTTTGGGTCAATTTTTTGCAAAAATTATAGCCGAAATCGAATACTAACCATCACAGTTTTTGGCTAAAAAACGCGTCCCGGGGCCCCAACTCAGTTTTGCATGATTTTTGCCGCTATGACTCCTTGAAATATCTATATTCATCTAAACAAATCTCCGCCAGATTGCATTTAAGGATTTGTTTTTACGAGCATCTAAATCATATTTCGATTTAATCAGAAATTAATTCATATAAAATTGGAAAAACTATATTGGAAGCGTGAAAAGCTCTTCATTCTTTTTGTCGTAGAATTATATATTTTTTTGAGTATTGTTGCTCTAAATTTAGGAAAAATCTTTCGTGTCAATTTTTTTGCAAAATTTAAGCCGATATCGTGTACTAACCATCACAGTTTTTGGCTAAAAAACGTGTTCTTGGACCCCGGTTCAGTTTTGCATAATTTTTGACACCAAGACTCCTTGAAATATCTATATTCATCTAACCAAATCTCTGCAATGTTGGATTTAAGAATTCGTTTTTACGAGCATCTAAATCATGTTTAGATTTAATCAGAAATTAATTCAGATAAAATTGGAAGAACAATATTGGAAGCATGAAAAGCTCTTCATTATTTTTGTCGTAGAATTATATATTTTTTATAAGTATCTTGGCTAAAAATTTAGGAAAAATATTTCGGGTCAATTTATTGCAAAATTGTAGCCGAAATTGAATACTAACCATCACAGTTTTTGGCTAAAAAACGCGTCCCGGGGCCCCAACTCAGTTTTGTATGATTTTTGCCGCTATGACTCCTTCAAATATCTTTATTCATCTAAACAAATCTCCGCCAGATTGGATTTAAAGATTTCTTTTTACGAGCATTTGAATCATTATTCGATTTAATTAGAAATTAGTTCAGATAAAATTGGGAAAACGATATTGGAAGCGTGAAAAGTTCTTCATTTTTTTTGGCATTAAATTATATATTTTTTATGAGTATTGTGGCTAAAAATTTAAGAAAAATCTTCAGGTCAATTTTTGCAAAATTTTAACCGAAATCGTGTACTTCACGGTTTTTTGCTAAAAACGCGTTCTGAAGTGTCGACTCAATTTTGCATGATTTTTGGCGCCAAGACTAATTGAAATATCTATATTCATCTAATTAAATCTTAGCCACATTGGATTGAAGGATTTGTTTTTACGAGCATCAGAAACCGGTTTTGATATAATTAGAAATTAATTCGAAAAAATAGGAAAAACGATATTATAAGCGTAAAAATCCCTTCAATCTTTTTGGCATTGAATTATATATTTTTTATGAGTATTGTGACTAAAAATTGAGAAAAATCATTCGGTCAATCTTTTAAATTTTTAACAGAAATCGTGTACGCACATCACGGCATTCGAGGGCAAAATTGGTTAAAAAATCAAAAGGCTAACCATCAGGACACTCAGGAGCCTAAAATGACGTAAAATCCAAATGTTAACCATCACACTTTTGGGGGTCAAAACCGGCTGAATCCATTAGCTAACCATCACGACTTTTAGGGGCCAAAACTGGTCGAAAATTCAAAAGTTAATCATCCCAACTTTTGGGGCCCATAAATGACCGAAAAGCCAAACACAAATCTTAACTACTTTTGGGGTACAAAATTGGCCAAAAATCCAAAGGTTAATAATGACGACTTTTCAAATTCCAAAAGTGTCCGAAAATTCAAAGGCTAACCATTAGCATTTCCAAAGGCAAAAAATTGCGTAAAATCCAAAGGCAACACGACACTCGGGAGCCAAAAATGACTTAAAAAGTTAAAATCCAAAGGTTAACCATGACGACTTTCGGATACCCAAAGTGTCCAAAAATCCAAAGGCTAACCAACACGAATTTTAGAGGAAGAAAATTGCATAAAATCCAAAAGCTAACTATCATGACTTTCGAAGGCAAAATTCATAGAAAATCAATACCGTTAAATGTCTGTTATGTTATACTGTTAAAGAAGACTGTTAACTTCCCGTTCCCAATGACAGATACTGTAACTGATTCTACTGCAGGATAACGTTAAATTATTATGTTGAAAGAAACCGTTAAATATTTCCGTTATGTTATTTTGTTATCTTCCCATTAGCTAATTTTGTTTCCACTAAACATATTTGAATATGTTGCGCCAAATTTCCCTTGTGCGCCCAGAAAGGTCTTTGACGTTGAATCTCTTTGAGGAAAGAGAGAGGTTCGAGGCGTGCCAGTTATTTTTGTAAAAAAAATAACAAAAAGCTTTTGTAAAAATTTAAAATTAAGAAATCAAGCGTGTAACAACGAGAGACATCAGGCGAGTTGTGAGTTCTGGTTTAAAGTCACAGAAAATTATTTAAATCATTAAACCTATTGGGTAATTCTTGAGTAAAAAGTGAGAAATTGATGAACAGAGAGAGAGGGAAAGAAAAGTAGATCTCCACTAGAATTGCAGAAGCAAGATTACAACTTGTAAGAACAAGAGTGACGAAAAGTGTAAAAACAAGGTTGATCAAACAAGAGTTGACATCTCTACAGAAGAGAGGTTGTATTTCCGCAGGGGAAGGGTTGTCCGGAGAGAGTTTTTACGTTGGAGATGGCTCCACTTACATAGCCATACTGTCAATCAAGATCCACAAATCAAGGGATCTTCATATTAATGGCACCATGCTTACAATCACGCTATAAATCTGCAATCAACGATAACAATTGATTTTGTCTTCCACCGTTAACTTCTAATTGATCTTGATCTTCATACCATCCTCCTGAACTTAAGCAGTTAGTCATCAATTCGAATCACGCAAATTGTGATCAGCTAGTCAACTATGTTCTCTATGTGAATGCTTAGTCCCTTTTCCACTTGAAAATCATGACACGGTCTTGACTATTTTCCATGTGTTGATGGAGTTGCTCCTCACCATCGGTACTAACTTCTTTGTCCTGATGTAATTGCTCGTCACCATCGATACCAATCATTTTGTCCCGATGGAAAGCGTCCCGATGGAAAGCGTCCTGATGATAAGTCATCCTGATGGAAAGTGTCCCGATGATATAAGTTGTCCTTAGAACTTAGGCACAACGTCGGTCAAAAAGGGAGCCAATTTTGACTTTAAAAATTATCATCATTGGCCAAATAATGTATAAATACATAAAGGCCAAGTGGATTAATTTAGAAACCAAAAACCATAATTGCTTTGGCTTTAATTGGAAACTAAACCATCAAAAATTTTGAAACCAAAACCATACCATCAGGACTACCCAATAGGTCCCGATGCTCTTTTTATATATATTAAAAAATTGGTCCCGACGTGTAAACCAATTTTATTTTTTTTTCTTTAATTTTGTAAAAATTGGCTTAATTATAACTTTAGGCCAATATTTTCCTTTCTTTGCAATATGGTCCTTGGCACCAAACAAACCCAAAACTCAAGCTGGAGGGTGGCGCCTATTATGTATAATTTCCTTACAAAATCAAGTATTTTTTAAAGGTGGTTAGGGCTTTGGACCAAGTCAATTTACCACAATTTACTTAATTACCCAAATTGAAAATTAGGATATAAATAAAACAAATAGCCTGGGTTCGGAATATTGATCATGTGTGAACTAATTTCTCAACACAACACAAAAAGGTAAGTGTGGATCTTAAAAAGATAATTCCCTCAAATTTCAGATTTTCAGCTGGGCCATAATGGGCTTTTATCAGGTTTATTTTAGGATAAAATTGGGCCTATCTGGGTGATTCCCTTCACAGAAGAGAACAAAATTGAAACTTATTTCTAACTAAATTAGGCCTTAATTGGCTATAATGGAATCTTCGTATGGGCCTTGAATGTTGCTTTTTTTGGGCCTAGAAGTGAATATGGAAATAAAACGTCGTTCGTCCTAACTAACATGATAGGAAGTGTGAAACTAGGAGGATGGTCGTGACCAATTATTTGGAAACAGCTGAACTTGAATTATTTGGAAATTGAGTTTGATTCAGCCAACTCCATCCAGGCCATCAAGCAGGGGGTGAACGAGAACCACCCTCTCAACCCGAACCTTATTCAATTAAACCAGTTTCTTTTAAAAAACACTAAAAGCTTAGCCATTTTACAAATTGAACATAAACAACAACGAAGGAAGAACAGCGGCGTAATAGGCTAAATTGGATTAAAATTAGACCTAGTATATAACTGAATATACTCACAACAGTGAAGGTGGGGCCAAAATTGGACCCAATCGTGCACCCTAATCGGACCATAATTCAAAGCAAAAATTGCTAAAGTAGTTGACAAAAAAACCGAAACTCAAATAGCAAAAGACAAGGTTCCAATGTTTAGATAACTGTCGAAAATGATGCATGTTAAGAGAAGAAAATTGTTCAAAAACATATATATTCTATGAGTTTTTATTTGATACACCGGCGGTGTAAATTTTGGACTCCACAAGCGGATTGTGGAGTTAACACAAGTCCATTTTTTGAATTAATTAAATTTTAAATATTTCAATCTAGTCCCTAGGAGACACATGTCACCCTTCAAGACCCGCTTGTGCAGTTTACTAGACTCCGCTGACTGTGTATTATATATAAAACCATATTCTATTAGCAACCACAAAAAGTCATGGAGATGTCCCACACTCATCTTCTAAAGAGAATGAGAGAGGATTAGGAGCATTACTAACCTGAGGGGGAAAACATGCCTTCATCACAAACATAACATAAATTAATATAAGCACATTAGAAAACTAAATGAAGCCTCACAAAATGAAATACAAACAGACGAAACAAAACTAAAAATCAAAGTTTACCATTCAAAAGAGACTAGCACGAGCAATCTTTCCACATTTCCAACTCTACACAACCACCAGAAGCAGAAAAGGAAAATCAACAACAGAAAGCAGATATATCCAACAGCAACACAATTCATAACAACAATCACCACAATCCACAGCAAGGAAAATAAAAAATAATCCAGCAATCACCAAGGAAATCAAAGAGAGCCAAAAATTCTGATTTGAAGACAGTCTTGGGGGAGGATTTGAACGATCCGGACAATGAAAAGGTGAGATGTTGGTGCTAAATGCCATGGACAGGTCCCAACATCCACTCCATCATCTACCAAATGCTCCAAATTCTAATTGGTTTGGGATAATGCTTTACCCTGCACTAGATTGATTTCAGGTACCAACCTATTTATACAAAAATATAAATTCTAATGCTCCAAATTCTAATTGCCATGAAAAGGTGAGATGTTGGTGCTAAATGCCATGGACAGGTCCCAACATCCACTCCATCTACCAAATGCTCCAAATTCTAATTGGTTTGGGATAATGCTTTACCCTGCACTAGATTGATTTCAGGAACCAACCTATTTATACAAAAATATATCTATATATAAATAAAGATATATGAGAGAAGGGCAGGTAATTATCACAATAGATGGGAGAATAATATGTGCAGTAGCCCAATAACCTCTCACAATTAGTAGCAATCCCTAAAATCCTTTCTTTATCATATGCGCTGTGAAATGCCAGGCCAGGCACCACCCGTCAAGTCTCATTCTTTTCAGCCAAATAGCCAAATCTATAATGCAATGCCAGCACCAAACACATATCTTCCAGATTAAAGCAAAATTAGTTCAAGGGAACTAAAGTCAGCCTATGATAAACCATACATATTCCTACTCTTTTGAGCCTCATCTCATTTCTTATTATTTCTTTCTTTTAACTGATTTCAATGATTTAGATTGACAAACAAATGAATTACAAATAAGCACAATAGAATTACTTTAAGACAACGATTTACCTCGGGATAAATGCAAGCTTCGTCATGGCCATAATCAACAGTCGGCCTTCCTCTGCCACTTCTCAAAAAAAACCACTTGCCGTTGTTGCTGTCAGAGGGACACAATGCCTAAAACCAGGTGAGTGGTGAACAAAATAACCAGAAATTGCATCTTCATCTGATGCAACAACCAGTTGTGTGGCAACATCAGGATGCCACTGCAAAACAGAGCATCATAGTCTAACTGAATCTGCAAAACTATCAGTTCAAAGGGGAGAAAAACAAGAATAGGTCAGATGACATACCATGTTAAAAAACAACCAGAATTTTTCATAACATGAAATTTACCTTATTGCTGGTCTTTGCTTCTTCAAGTGCCAAACAACTGGATAAACATAGATAATACATATTACATTCCCCACTAAACTTAGTAACAAGATAATAAGCCTAAAAGTCAATTTATTTCCTCACCAGTCGTTCCATTGTAGGAAGTTGATGCCAAGATATATTGAACATTGCTATTCCAAGAAGAAATAATATTTCACCTTGCACAGCAGAACCACTCCCCTGTATGATGACCAAAAATCCTATATTAGATGCCTATGAAGAATTTTTGGGGCTGAATGAGGGTGGAGATGCTAGTGTAGACTGATTTTTGACCCAATCAAATATTTATATAGATTATATATGACAAAAGCACGCATGCCTGCTAAAGGAAAGATATAGAAATTATAAATAAGAAAAGTAGAATACCAATGGCAAAATAAAACTTAAAGATAATGTTACCAAGGTGTTACATCTTAACTCTACAGAGCAGTTTGAAATCTGCTGACAACGGCTGTGCACTACTTTGGGACAGTGAGGATATAGACATGAGGTTTACAATTAATAGTTACAAACAATGGGCACATACCTTAAGAGGCGGAAAATGACAGGGCTGTGCAGGTTCAGCCAAATCCCAGATGCAGATTTTGCCACCATCAGTCCCAGCTGCTAGCAAGTTAGGAGCAATGGCATTAAACTCGATACCATAAACCTGAAATTTGGGGGAATTAAGAAAGAAGTAAACATACCATGCAATCTTCAAATGTTTGACAACCAATATCATTTATGTCAAAACAATAGAGCCTTTATTCCAGGAAAAAGAAACTCACAGACCCAGAAAGACGTCCAACAAGAGCTTGTTCACTTGCCTCAGAACTGTGGAAGATGTAATGAGTAAATTAGCTTAGTGTTTCATGAAGTACAAAAATTACATTTAACAATCATTAACTCTCACCTTTATTTCCTAACATCCGAATAATACCATTGGCACATCAGACAAAAGGCAAATCATGCCTGTAGCCAAAGATCACGCACAACAAATTACCATTCATTTTATCCAAGTTGATCCAGCTTTGCACAGACAAGCATGCCAGAACGATTTATAGGGAAATTAAATTTCAAAAAGCAATCCAGCCAGAATCTAATTCAACCAACCATTCATCAAATCCAGTTACAAGGAATCTAAAACTAATGAATCATAGGCACATTACTTATAAATCAAATCATCAAAACTCTAGTCTACGATTACACAAGCCTTAACAATCACTTGCTAGAGACCTCATAAAATACCGAATTCCACCAGGTCCCCATTCATGGCAAGTCAATTCACAGGAGACTTAAAAAATAATAGAAAGCACAAATTAGAAACGTGTCAATGTGCATCAGACAACACATAAAATCCCAAAATAGTTAGAAGCATTCCCCCAACACACGCACAACTTTGACCAGATCTCGAATTCAATTGTAATTTAAATAAATTAGATCAACTCAAACCTATATACATATTGTAGAACAATTATAGGGAACTCGAATTTACCAGGTCAGAATTAAGGGATTCCAAAGATTGATGTTGCCATATAGGAGGCCACCAGCAAAGAGTCCGAGTGAAAACTGATCGGAACCGAATCAGTTCTTACCCCAGGCCAGTCGGTTAAATCACGCAGAGCTGGGGCGCTCATCCAAGGGAAGCTCGCGATCATCATTCTTTAAAGCTGTTAATAATAACAATATCAGTTTTCACAACATAGTTTTCAGACCTCTTAAATGCCAAAAAAAATCATGAAAGGGCATTTGGGAACATAAACTAACTTCTCACACCAAACAACACAGATGAAGATATGAGATTCATGAGCGCAGGCATCCTAGCATCTGCTAACCTCATACTACTGTTTATAAAACTCCTTAAAAATTATAAAAATTCAGGGATTATGATTGATATCGTAATCTTTGAGATGGAACAACAGAACATAAAAACGGGGAAGGACGTGATCAAAAAACAAAGTATGTTTTGAGAAAGAATGTACTTAAATACATACGTCCAAACAAAGCCAAATCTGATTGTCATTACAAAAGTTAAGAAAAATAATTCCAATCACCAATTTAATTATATATATATATATATGATAAAAGATTTGGCTTAGAGGTGATACCCTGTTGATTAGAGGTGGCCGATCGCCCAAATTTTCGGTATTGTTGCTCGCTTTTATCGGACCTTGAATCGTTCTACTATTTCCCTTTTCTGTCATCTATCACTGGATCCAAACAAATCCACGAAATCCAAACAAAAAATTAAAACAATTATAGCATTCAAACAAAACCGCAATGAGAGTGAAGAATTAGGGTTCGATTAGCGGGAAGAGTCTACCTTCGAACTCAAAAGAGTGTGCAGAGAGAATTAGAAAAAGTAGGGTTTCTTCACTTGTGCAGCGGCAAGAGCGGACATCCCTCAGAGACTATCACCGTCTTCTCTTCGTCCTGAAAACATCGGCAGAGCTAACCCCGAAAGTCACGGAACCCTAATTGCGAAGTTCGTTCCCGATTAATTATGCGCGGAGGGAGAGAACGGTGCAATTGCCCCCCTAAAGCCAAGCGAGCAGCAGAGATTTTCCGATGGGTCTTCATGCCGATTATCGATGGCAGAAGAAGCAGCGAAAATTAAAACATTTCTTTGGGAAAAAATTAAAGAAATGAGAAAAAGAGGAACAAAAGCTGAGAAAAATAAAATAAGAAATGGGGGGAAGAAATATAGCAGGTGCCACCGGTATCTTTGTTTCGAATGAATGATGATGAGCCAATCAATCTTTTTAGAACCTGATTAATTAGTAATTTGATTTGGGCCTAAAAGTCCATCAAGGCCCACAAAGTAGCTTAACTATCATACCTTGAATCTACCTGATACGGACCTAACTTCTAACTTAGTAGTTTGTTAGCCTTCCAAATCCCAAAATACATAAACGAAAAACCATACCAAACTCATTTAGGTAAATGAATTATTTTTTTATTCAAAGCAAGCCAAGTTTCGATTCAAACACAATCTTATCACGGAGCTACTATTTTTAATTAAGGCAAATTATACAATATACCGACGGTGGAGTTTAGCAGACTATACAAGCGGGTTCTGAAGGGTGATATGTGTCCTCTAAAGACTAAATTGAAATATTTAAAACTTAATTAATTCAAAAAATGGACATGTGTCAACTTCATAATCCGCTTGTGGAGTCCAAAATTTACACCGCCAATATATCAAATAATTACCAGGAAAATAAAGTTGATTAGGCGAAAGAACCAATGAAAATTGTGAAGTTGATGAGGAATGAGTTTCGTAATGCTTGCTAAGCAATGGAATAAGTTATTGTTTCCTTTCCTTCATAGTTTAGCCGCAACGAAGTCATGCGAAAGGGATGTTTCGAGAATATATACGTAGTGGACCGACTAAGTACTAGCAAAGAGAGACCGAGTGAACTAAATACGTAAGAAAGACAATGCCCCAATACGAAGCTACATATATAATTTCCTTAACATTTAATCTTTTGGTCGTGTAACATTTTCCAACCCAATTTGGTACATGACATAAGAGTTTACGAAGTTAAGATATTGTTTTCAATCCTTAATTGTAGCGTTGACATCTTTTTGTTTTCACTAATTAATCATTATATCCACACCGATTGCATTGTTACTAAACAATGGAAGGCCAAATAATCAATTGCCACGTTGAAGCTCAGCGCTAATCACCTCTTTAATTTAAACAAATTAAATCATTGCCTTTATAATTAAGATCTAAGATACAAACAATATGATATTCCTCCATCATTTTTTTCCTTGCAAATTCGGGTACAACGACATGAATTTTGCTGATTAAAAAAGATTATGAATAGTTTATACCCGTGCCTGCCACGATTTCTTTGCTTTAATTTGGAGAAAAAAATATAGTGAATAAAGTGATACCCGTGAGAATTAAATTTTAATCCACGAGAAGAAAATGGAGGTACGGTCGTTCCAAATGTATTAAGGTTTCTATTTTCTAACTCCTCTCAATCCGTCACCATCAAGAAACGTATAATTTATTTGTAAAGCATTAAATTAGTTAATATAGTTACGGTTGAACCATTCTTTGACTTTCCAATCACGCCAGGTACAGTAGACCTATACCAGAGAAAAGGACCCCACATGTCCCACATGTCTAGCACATTCATCACCGTTGGATCAAATCTTAGGATTTATATATATCAAGATAGAAAATGTTGATGTGAAGGGGGAAAAAAAAAAAAAAACAGAGCCCTCCTAATTCCTAAAAACCAACGACCCCAAAATTTTATTTGATTCAACCAAGTCCACCATAAAATCCTTCACAAGATGGAGCGGTTTAACAAACACCTCCCTAAACTAGACAAGGCCTAAACATTATATTCTTCGCATAAAAAGCTTTCTTAATCACCAACCTCACATTAATCAGAATTTCCTTTCATAAACCTTCCTTTTCTGTTATCTCTAATTAAGCCTTATCTTTTTTATATATACAGTGAAATTTGCTTATTTTCTTGAAAGATCATCATATTTATGGGAAACTACATTAGTTCCATCACATGTCGTCCGACGTCTGACATGGCCGGAAAAGTGGTGCTATGGGATGGCTCGGTGCAGGAGTTCAACTGGCCATTGACGGCGGCGGAGTTGATGCTAGAACATCCACAACAGGTGGTTGTGGAGCTCCACGCGGCAGTTAAGGAGAAAAGGCCGATCCCATTGCCAGCAGACCAGAAACTCGACATGAGAAAGGTTTACGTAATGGTGCCCGTGAAAAGAGGGAAGCCAACCACGTTGTCATCCGACGAAGCTCGTCGTGTACTTTTGAGTGCGAATTCTGTGTTGAGATCGAAGTCGCTCTTGACATCCTCCAAGTTTCTTCCACTGTTTTCGAAAATTTGCCCTGCAAATCTTGAAGATATAGTGGGACATAAATTCCCGTTGCAGAAGAAGGAAAACATCGTCTGCGAGACCACCAACGATGATGATCATCAGGAAGTTAGATGTTTAATGGAGTTTAATTTGCCGGAAAGTATAGAAGGTCGGCCGGAATATTTGAACAGGCAATATTCCGGTAAGGGATGGAAGCCAACCTTGGATACTATAAAGGAAAAGAAGATTGAGAAGAAGGTACCACATTGGTTATATTTTTAAAGCTTAGAACTACTAGTTTAATTAGGTTCTCAAATTTGTCAAAGTTATTATGGTTTTTCGTTATTGTCATCACTCATCAGTGTATAATTTGCAATGGTGAATTCTGGGTAGAATTAAAATCTAAATATTTGGAATTTCATCATGTTCATTATGCAAGTATTGTTCATACTATTTTGCAGAGAAAAACTACTTTGTGTGATCAAACTGGTTCGAAGCTTCCCCCTGATATTCCTCTTGATCTTCCTACCATATTAAGATAATTTTCTGACTTAATAGATAGCTATACTTCTTAATTGGCCAATCAATTAATTATACATTAATCGGGTAGACTTAAGTTATGTTGTCTCAATATTTAATTGGATTTGGTAAGTAACTGGTTATTTTAAGAAACGACTACAATTTTTTATAGAATTGTTATGAGATCATGCATTAATCACTGATCAAAGAAACGGTAAACTTGGGCAAGCAAATTGACTTGGTTTCATTCAGGGATATTGTCAAATTTACAGTAAAAACATCTCATGGATACGCAAACTCGCTATTATCATCATATCATATATCATATATAATAACGAATAGAATTTTATCCCCCAAAACTGTTTAGGATTCGATCAACAAATGTCTAGATTCACTTCATTTTTCCTCAATGAATATGGAATATATGATTATATGAGCTTAATATAGTATATAGTGAGAATCAATTCCTTTTTTGATTCTCTATTAGACTATATTAGTTAAGCGCGTTTCTGATTTGATATTCCTCACAAATCTCAGAGGCATATCCAAATGCATTATTTAATTTGATTTTTAAGAAGGAGACAGATAAATAAGATTTTAAAACCATGATTAAAAAAGCAGATAATTGTAGTTATACTTGTATATCTATATTCCATCATTTAAATTAATTGAATTTTGATCATTAGGTGTTGTTAACCAAGATTTTAGCAAGATTTTTAAGTATTTAAAAGTGGTTTGAATCTGCCTAAATCGAACCCAAAAGGCCAATATACTGTATAATGATTATTCTGTCACCTATAATAACTACACAAATTATAAAGTTCCAATAAAATTTTTCTTTTTTTTTCCTCAAAAAAAAAATCTAAAGCCCCAATAAAAAAAGGCACATTATAGGACACCCAAATTAATGATGACTACAGGTGAATGATCATGAAAGAAATTCCTGGAGTTTGAAGAGTAAATTGCAAAGAACTAATTGAACTTATTACACACACAAAGTAATTATATCTAAACACCAATGTGGCAATGTGGATGGAACCAAGAACATGGCAAAAATCCAAATTCAAGATCCGTCGCTCCTAAACTATGGGCCATTAAGAAATTCATTAGGTAGATGAAAGGAAGCCCAATTATCAATCATGTATGTTCAGGGCTTTTTAATTGATCAATAGCATGAGAAAACTTAATAAAGGGCCCAAATGATCCAATACATCCTAAATATCTAAAGGCCCAAAAAGCCTATAGTGTAGGAAGAAATCAGATTCCTAAGGCTTCCCTCAAAGCCCAAGACTCGATGAAAGGCAAGTTTGGAATTTCCACCGCCGCACTGTCCTGCAGGAAAAGTAAAACCCATCAGAAGGAAAAGGAACAGAAAGAAGAATGAGTGAATTGAAAGAGAGACCCATTGGCTAGTTGGCTAATGCAGAGTGAAGTGCAGAGAAATGATTTCAAATTTCCACAGGAATAAGAATCAGGATGCCAGATACATTGTTATTGTTGAGATATCTACATCCCACTTAATCTTAAACTCAAAGTCATTACAGCAATTCTGAATCTAACAAAAGAAAAGAATCTAGGATTTATTTTCATTATTATGAAACACATGGGGAGCAATATTACAACTTGCAAACAGCTTATCCAAACAAGGAAGAACAGTTCTTTAACAGTTTAACTTATATCATTCAATTACATATTGTCTCCATGTGAGAAATAGCCAATAAGGTATGGGAATTCAATGATTTGATCCATTTTTTCTGATAGCTCTGATCTCTTTCAAACTCTGCATGAATATGCATTGGCCTGATGTTGACCTATGTATGAATATGAATTGAGATCTTCTAAATGGATAAGAAGAATTCCCTTCCAAGAAAAGAGTAGGGCAAGGGCAACCCCCAAAAGTTGAATTTAATTTAGTGTGATTTGTTGGAACAAAAATCATACTCTTATGTCATATATGATATATCCTTATCCTCCACAGTGATCCACAGCCTTGCTGTAACCCTCATGCCGTTTATAACACCCATACCCTAAAGTTCCTTTCAACTTGTTGAAATGGGTCCACGCTCTTTTCTTCTTTTTTGTGATCCAAATTTAGGTTCAAATGCAAATAATTATTTCTTTTTATTCTGATACAGCTTAGCAGTCATTATTATTGCCTCTCCTTGATTACCATTATCATCGTCCTTCTAAACCACCACCTCCTTTGGCTCTGGCTCTCTATGATCATATTGAGCCAAATTTCATGTTATTTCCTTATTATTATTGGTAAAGAACTCCTTTCTTTCTTAATTTCAGACGTCGAGATTCCAAACCAACACGTTTCAAACACCAAAATTAACTATTTATAGTTACTACTTACCACAAGTCACCATTGATGCTCTGTTTCAAAAGTTAAGATATAAAATAAATAATTACAAAGTTACCATAATCGTTGCAAACATAATCAAGCCAACTAGCAAAGTTGACAAATAGCTTCGCTTTTTTGTTGTTTTTTCATGTTGTACCAAAACGTGAAAGATTTCATTTAGGAACAAACGCAAGCAATGTTTTAACATAAAAAGTTGGAAAAGAGAGGTCGTTAAGAGCAAATTGTCAGAGTTAGTTTGCAAAAGAGCGTTGTTATACTGGATTTTTTTAAAGTGGTTACAAAAGGATGACGCAGATATCACATTTTACACCAAACTGTATACTATCTCCAAAAAAAGAGAATTAAAAAAAGCTCTGCTTTACCTACTGGCTACTGCTCTGCTTTATGGCTTAAAAATCTTCCTCATAACTAAATCAACATTACATTTGCAAGCAAACCCTGTAAATTTAATTCCATTTTTAATTTTTTAGACTAAAATGGACTTAATAACTTAAAGTTTTCATTAACTCCGATACAATTTCAATAACGAAATGTTCATTTAAATAAATACTTTGAACCAAAAAAAAAGTTCATTTTAAAATACTTGTTCTCTGGCCAGATGAAAAAACCGTTAAGTTACAGCAGATGAGAATTATTCAATGATCATAATGGACTGCGTAGCAAACCTCGTCTCAGATTAGTTGCTACACTGTATATTGAGGAAGCAATATTCTCTTACAAGTTGACTTCCCCATTTCTCCTTTGGTTTTGGCAGACAGCCCATTGCTCACGTCTAAACCTATGTTTTTTTGTGTCCTTTCTCATTCTTTACGAAAAGAAATTCTTCTTTTATTTAAGGAATTTAAGTTCTACTTTTTGTTCTTTTTTCGTCGCCAAGTACCAGTTAATTTGGTGGTATTTGCTTACAATTCATATTCATGCAGAGTAATTAATTGTATTTAAACATTTTAATTGAAGTTTTTATTACTCCACTTTCATTTGAAGTCATGCAGTTATGTCTAATTAATTATTACAGGTAGTTTAAATGTACCAATATACAAACACTAGATTTACTTGTCTTAATTCATTCTTACTTTTTATTTTGAAGAAGTAAGAAGTTAGATTAAAAAAAATAGCTAACAAATTGACGAGACTAATAACCTAAGACTTAAAGAGAGGCAAAATCCGAAGTGGAAAATCTGGCGAATTGTTTAAGCTAAGATAAAAAAAAGAAACAACTAACATGATCAACAATGATGTTTACATTTATTTTTAAAAGAGAGTTTGAATAATTATGCTCTTTAAACTGGAAGATTATAACTCAATCATTGAACTAATCTGTAAATGGAAAAGTAGCTTTAACATATTACGCGAGCAGACAAACTTCTGGCGTTCAAAAAGGGTCATTTCCAAGAAAACCTAACCAACAGCGTTTCACGAGTAAACAAAAGAACATAAACAGAGCAGACACAACACACAACACACAACACAACACAAGTGGGCTGATGACTTCCTTTTTTATCCCAATAACCAAACCATTAACTCTTGTGCTGAGGTTATAATATTGAGGATTCACTCAATTTTGAAGATCTATCATACACGAGAGGAGATCCCTTGCCGCCCAATTGGTCCAATTGTCTTTCAATCCATAGAAAATAAGTATTCTGCATTAATTAATTTCAAAGTTGTGAAATAGAAATGCTAATTAATTAAATTAACATACTATAGCATATACTCGTATACTTCAACCTTATTAAAAAGAATCACGAAATTTGAACGATGGCATGGCAGGATTCGATCAATATGGGAGACAGTTATTGGAGTCTCATAGTAATAATTCAATTGGTGGACTAAAGAGCATAGTATAGTATTTGATTTGCTTTGAAGCCATGAGTTTCGGGGACATTTAGTGCTCAAATTTCTAGAGATATTATGTCTTACCCAAGAAAGAAATTAAACTAATTTATTTGTTCATGAGTGTTCACACCCCAAAATTTATTGGTAGTTTCGTGCTTTGGGATAAATTTTGCTTTGGAAAGTGAAGTAATTTTGTTTATTCTTTTGGTAAGCAATCATGCACCGCTTCAACCGTCCACCATGGGTTGAAATGGCATGTTGGTCCGACCTTGCCTGCCTCACCCTAACCTCTCTTCTAAGCCAAGCTATTCTCACAGTACAGTCGCAGGTAAATTCTGTAATTTCAGCACTCGAACAACATACTATCATTTTCTCCTTTTATTTTTGGTTTAAAAAAATTTAAAGTGATGCACTCTTTTTTTTTGTTAACTATTACTACTAAATAAGTATGAGATTAATATATAAACAACTTTATTTTCCAGCGAAGTTTACACATTTGCTTTGGCATATGAATGAATATGATAAGAGATCAGATTGAGATCTTTTAGATAAGCAAATCATGAAATATTAATCTATATATTAATAATAATCTAACTAAGTATTCTAGTAGCATATACAAGTCAATAAGATTGATATATCTACTATCTACTACCCCACCGGATTGCACTAATAATAAATTTCTATAACGAGACGTTATTGGTTGGAAAATTAGTGGACCCACCAATAACCGTCTGCCACCTGTCGGTTCTCCCATACAGACCCCACTTATTAAGACTTTTCTTCTCTCTCCCAAAAGATACAACTTGCTTGTGTATAGTAGTATGCTACTGCTATTGAACTACATATTGCAGGTGGATTAACTTATGACACTTCCTCAAGTATCAACCAACTTAATCTCCCACCACCCATAATATCAGAACTAAAAAAGAAAAAAAAATTAAAATATTTCAATTCATTATTAATTATTTTTAAAATAGTTCTTATCTGAAAATACAAAAAATAATAATATTATAATAAAGTTCTTTACTTTAAGCAGTTAAAGAACAATGTGGACATGTAATGATCAAAGTGGTTCTGTTGCATAACCATTTTTCCATTCATTACACAAACTTCTCCTCTATATATACTTACCCCATCCTCCTTAGCTTGTACCACCAGACATCCCACATTCATAATTCATTCTTTCCAAAAAGGAAAAAATGGCTAAACAGCTACCCCAAATAATGAATATTTTCTTCTTTCTTCTCCTCTTGGGTGCTTTTGGTGAAGCCCGGGATCCATTTGCCTGCGACCCCAAAGATGCAGCGACGGCGAACCTGCCGTTTTGCAAGGTCTCGATGCCGATATCAGATAGGGTTAAAGATCTTCTAGGGAGGTTGACATTGCAGGAGAAGGTTAGGCTGCTGGTGAACAATGCTGCGGCAGTTCCACGGCTGGGGATTAAAGGGTACGAATGGTGGTCCGAAGCTCTTCATGGCGTCTCTAATGTTGGCCCTGGTACAAAGTTCGGTGGGGCCTTCCCTGGAGCCACTAGCTTCCCTCAAGTAATCACGACCGCTGCTTCTTTCAATGCCACATTATGGGAAGAAATCGGAAGGGTAAGAAACAAGATTTTCTTTTTCATTCTTAGTAATAATAAATTAATTAAAACTAAAGTATATACATGCTTATCATAAAGTAATATTCAAAGAATTTGGTTTATACTGATATTATATCTTGGGAATTTCAGCTTTATGAGGTTTTTGTTCTTTTTGTTATCTTCACGTAAAGATAAGCTTTAATTTAATATATCTATTTTTTAGCTAGTGTCTGTCAAGTTTTAAAGGGGATGGAATAGTTTTCACTTTTCATGATCCATTGAGATGTTAATATATAGTAACTTTCTGTCATAACTCATAACCATAGCGCAGCTAGGTAGCTCACAGCATTGTGGCTGTTAGATTTAGATATGTCAGCATTGAAATTTGGCAATTTCAATTTACGAATCGGTTTGGTCGGGTCACTTCGAACGACCTCCAAAGGGACGAATCTTGCTTATTAATGAACACCCATACTATGCAACTTGCATATGTGGGCCAAAGTCCCCATGCATGATACTTACCACAAAATAATAATGTTTATTCATAGCATATGGTAGTGCTATTTATTTATTTGCATATTTGTGAAATTTCATAGTATTAATAAAACATGTAACCCACCTTTTGCATAATATCGGCTCTGTCCCTACCATATTTTTATGTTGCCTTAAGTTTAGCAATTAGCACTAAACAAAAAAGTTCATATTAGATTCTATATATGTTTGGATAAAATAACATTATCCTAAAAATTATTGTAATCACTATAAAAATAAAACATAGATGAGTGTCATAATCAATCCAAAAATAAGTCATCGTAATTAGCATAATATACAAGGTGAATTGATTAAAGGGTGTTCCCGCGCTTTATGCTTTTCTTGAAATTCAAGAAGCATAGCCGTCTTTAATAGAGAGTTATGATTGGCTGAGAGAATCATCAAGTTGCCGTGGCCGGTGGGGACAAAATTCTAGGCAACTTGCAGCAGCAGCAGTGCATTTTAACGAGTAAAATTATCTAAAGTAAGATTTAAATACTGACGTGGCTTGCAGGTTGTGTCGGATGAGGCAAGGGCGATGTACAACGGAGGTGCGGCTGGGCTCACTTACTGGAGCCCAAATGTCAACATTTTCAGGGACCCACGGTGGGGCCGTGGGCAGGAGACTCCGGGTGAAGATCCGGTGGTGGCTGGTACCTATGCAGCCAGCTATGTGAAGGGATTACAGGGAACCGACGGTGACCGGTTAAAGGTGGCCGCTTGTTGTAAGCACTTCACCGCCTACGACCTCGATAACTGGAATGGAGTTGATAGATTTCACTTTGATGCCAAGGTTAGTTCATCTTTCACTAGGGAGCTGGTACTTTGTTTTACTCTGTTTTGATGGAAGAATGCGGTCCATTTGCGTGACTTAGTATCACATGAATATGATAATTGTGTGCCAGAATTAATCTTTCGATGTATAAACTCTGGGTTTTCTTGCTTGAAAAGATCAACTTGGAAAATGTAGCTGCAGTTTTGGAAAGTTGGTGATCCAACTTGGAATTTTATGGCATGATGATAAATTGATAATAGAGCTTGGAATGATCAAAAATTTCCTCTCTACCATCCATGCAGGCATCAGCTTCATTTCCAATAAAAAAATATATATACTAAATTTTAAGAATATGAATGGCAACAAAATTAGGGAGCTGCTGCAAACACTGCAGATTTTTGCCTCTATACTGGTTTTTATCCGAATTGCTTTCCTTTATGATCTGATATTTGCCCTGCTTTAGCATTCTTCACCTAATCCAAACAAATGAAACAACGAAAGGAGCTCTGTTTCTCAATTCTAACGTGGGTTTCCATACATATGGAGCTGCAGGTTAGCAAACAGGACATCGAGGATACATTCAATGTGCCATTCAGAATGTGTGTAACGGACGGCAATGTAGCCAGTGTTATGTGCTCTTACAATGAGGTCAATGGTATCCCCACCTGCGCCGATCCTAATCTCCTCAAGAACACCATCCGAGGCCAGTGGAAACTCAATGGGTAAAATATATTCTATTAAAGATAATCCTTCTTTTGATCAACATTTTAGTTATATATGGTTTATTTATAATCCTGATTCGTTTGGGTGTTGCAGGTATATAGTTTCAGATTGTGATTCAGTTGGAGTCTTCTACAATACCCAACATTACACATCAACACCTGAAGAAGCAGCTGCTGATGCCATCAAAGCAGGTTAGTGCTTTTTCTTTAACTAATTTACTTACAAGTTGAAACCTTTTTTTGTTCTAATTATGTCTGCATTAGTCAACTTATGCATAATGATTCACTGAATTATTAGTAATATTCGAAATGAATCAATGGTATAAAAAAGGTGATTATAAAAAGCAATGGTCTCTGTTTTCAGCTAGCTGGCTCAAATGATTGCCAAAGTGACAATCCTAATCATGACTTTATATATAATACTAGTATAGTAACTTGAAAGGGAAAGTGGGATTATCCTAAAAAGCAAAGAATTTCGAAAATGAATGCAGGTTTGGACTTGGATTGTGGACCTTTCTTGGCACAACATAGTGAAGATGCAGTAAACAGAGGATTATTGAATGAGAATGACGTTAACAATGCCCTGGGGAATACGCTCAGAGTCCAAATTAGACTTGGCATGTTCGATGGTGAACCATCTTCGCAACCATTTGGGAACTTAGGTCCAAACGATGTGTGCACCCCTGCTCACCAACAACTAGCCCTTGAAGCTGCAAGACAAGGCCTTGTTCTGCTCAAAAATCGTGGTCCTTCCTTGCCTTTATCCCATCTTCGCCACCGCACCGTCGCTGTCATTGGTCCTAACTCCAATGCCACCGTTACCATGATTGGAAACTATGCAGGTTAATTCTCATGAACAAAAAAAATTTGTCTCCATAATTTGAACTTTGTTGGATTCTAAACTTTTTGTCATTGTTGGACCAATTATATAGGAGTTGCATGTGGCTACACATCTCCATTGCAAGGAATTACGAATTACGCAAGGACAATTCACCAAATGGGTTGTGCAGATGTTGCTTGCAAAGATGACAATTTATTTAGTGGAGCAATCGATGCCGCTCGACAAGCAGACGCAACGGTTCTCGTAATGGGTCTGGACCAATCAATCGAAGCAGAGTTTTTAGACAGAACAGGGTTACTTTTACCAGGCCGCCAACAGGATCTCATTTCTAAAGTAACCGCGGCTTCCCGGGGTCCAGTCATACTAGTTTTGATGTCTGGTGGGCCTATCGACGTGTCTTTCGCTCAGAATGATCCACGAATTGGCGCCATTGTATGGGCTGGATATCCAGGCCAAGCCGGCGGAGCCGCCATAGCTGATGTTTTATATGGAACAACAAATCCAGAAGGAAAGTTACCAATGACATGGTACCCACAAAGTTATCTCTCGAATTTGCCAATGACTGACATGGCCATGCGTTCGAGTCCCAACAGAAATTTCCCAGGAAGAACTTACAGATTCTACAAAGGGCCGGTACTTTACCCATTTGGGCACGGGCTGAGTTACACCAACTTTGTCCATTCCATAGCTAGCGCACCAACCGTCGTCACACTCACCGTAGATGGCCGCCATCATTCAGGAAACGAGACTATTTCAGGCAAAGCAATCAAAGTTAACCATGCGAGATGCGAGAAGGTGTCAATCGGTCTTCAAGTAGACGTGAAAAATGCAGGGTCTAAGGACGGGACTCACACAATGCTGGTGTTTTCGAGGCCGCCCGCCGGGCCTTGGGTTCCGGAAAAACAGTTGGTAGCCTTCTCAAAAGTGCATGTTCCGGCTGGAGGTCAACAACGAGTAGGAATCAACATCCATGTCTGCAAGTTTTTGAGTATTGTGGACAGGTCTGGGGTTCGAAGAATTCCCATTGGTGTTCATGATCTTCATATTGGTAATGTTAAGCATTCCGTATCGCTTGAGGCTAAAGTTTTAGGGGTGATCAAAACCTAAGTTTACCCTCGGGAGGTTGGAACTTTGCCATAAATAATGGCTCATTGTTTAAATCCCTTATCAATTTTTAAGTGGTAAAATGTTACTTCTATTCATAGTTGGAACCATTAATGTCAGTCCATAGTAATAAGCAGAAGAAAAGGAGAGAAATAAGGAAATCTCAAAGGAGTAGGATTGATTCATAGAAATTAAGAAGCTTGCTTAATTTTTTGGAGGGAGAATTTGTCTCAATTTACTTGTAAAAGAAAAAGAAGCATATATTGAAACTGGGTTATTCATTGTTTCTACTATTAGATTCATCAATTTGAATCAAGTTTCATAATTAGTTGGTAATCATTCAGTCCCTCATTCAGACTCCTTATTCTTGTAAAAAGTCGATTGTATGAATGAGATAGAATACCTTTCCCTTCTCTCTCACTCTCTGTCTCTTTCTCTGTTTCACGTTATAAATTAGAATGAGAGGAAAAAACCCAAAATAGAAAAGAGAATGTACATTATTAACAACATTTTATTATTGATGAGTATCTATTTCTTTACTAGGAACTTGGGTAATTAAGCTGAACTTGCTAGCTCTTGATTCCTTGATACAATAGCTGAAACAAAATCATCCAATGCTTTAATGGAAGACCCCTTTTCCTTCCCTTCATCTCTCACTGCAGCCCTTATATGTGATGCAATCTCTTCAGCTTTCTTCTTCATATCTCCTCCTTTCCCTTGCTTGTCCATGACCAATTCTATCACTTTTTTAACCTCTTCCCTCGAAATGGTACTCTGCATTCCTCTTGTCAACTCCACCGCGACACCCATTTCCTCCACCGACATTTTGGAATTAAAAGCTTGCTCTGCCGCCATTGGCCACCCTATCATTTTCACACCCTGGCTTAAGCTCTCCAACATTGAATTCCACCCACAATGGCTTAAAAATGCTCCTGTAGATTTGTGTGATAAGATCTCCAATTGGGGTGCCCAGTTTTTCACCAAAACCCCTTGATTACTTTTACTCGTTCGCTCTTCAAATCCTTCTGGCAACCATTCTGCTCTAAATTCAGCTTTTAAGTCGAAACCGAGTGGAGGCCTTATCACCCAAATGAACGGATTCCCACTCTCTTCCAAACCAATAGCTAATTCCATCATCTGTGATGGACTAACAGTATTTTGAGAACCAAAAGAGATGTATAGAACTGAATCAACATCATGCATATCAAGCCACCGGAGGCATTTCTCAGGAGAAACTCCGAGCATTTTCCCTGCATATAAACTATTACGATTTGATGAAGACACGGATTTAGGTACAAGAGGCCCGATTGACCAAATAGGAAACTTGGTATATTTTCTCAGCAACTCCAAGCCCAAGGGCTCAATCTCTTCAACTGTGTTAACCAACCACCCAAAAGACTTCAAAGAACCTGAAATCTGAGCCTGCATAAACCTGGAACCTGGATCACTACCATCAGCTTTTCTCATAAATTCATGTAATTGAGAAACATGGAAACGACACCGTTCTGGAAACCCTGGCAAACTGAATTCTTCAGAGTCTGTTCGTCTATGGGGAAGATTCAACCAGAAGGAAGCATAAGCCAAGGTACCTTAAGCTCCACCGGTAGCAAATGAAATGTTTAAAATACCTGTATTCTTTGCAACATCCGCAACCCATCCGAAAAAAGAATCCGAAATTATTCAAAGAGGGGGCTTACCATCTTGTTTCTCAGTGATATCGAGTAATAATCGATGAAAGGGTATTTGGAGAGAGGGAGATGAAGTGAGGAGCTTACCAATTTGATGCAAAGGCAAGTTTCCGGTGTTCTCTGCATTGGGTGGCAGGCCATGGTCGGCGCTGTTAAAAGGAAGCTCGGCCAAGTGAATTCCGGCTTCATCTTGGTGAAGAGTGGAGCGGAGATATTGAACATTGAGAGGGGTGCTGGCGATGATTATGTTGAAGCCTGTTCGGAGGTGGATTTGTCTTGCGAGAGCCAGAAAGGGAATAAGATGGCCATGAGCCATTAAAGGGAGCATTACTATTTTTATGTGCTCTTTTTCAGAACCCATTTTCCTCCTTGTTTTTGGGTATCAATCGGCTCTTTGCTCAAGCTTAAATTGATTGAATGATTGAATTGAACACCTCTCCCTTTCTTCTCTCTCCCTCTCTTCCTTTTTCCTCTGTTTCACCATATTTCAGAAGATTAGAAAGAGAAGAACTTTCAACTCTCAATGGGCCCAATTAAGAAAGAAAGCCCGTGGGGTAAATTATAAAACCCCAATTTTCATTAGTCCAGAGCTATTTTAAAGGCTATTCGTTGGGCCTCTTAAAGTCGGCCCAAATATGCTGAAATCTCAGTTTTCAGTTTTCACTTGTGTCAAATGAGTTGCCAATTCTAACAAGGGAACTTGTGCCAAACATGGTTGGTACTTTCCCCTGCAAAATCAATCAGTTCAAAGTTTACAAATTGTCTGCATTATTAGTGAGATGAAAACAACAAACAAGAGACTCTATAATTGTCTGCATTATTATTACTTATTTCATTGTCATGTCCAACAGTACCTAGAGAAACATTTCAGGCAAGGCAAGATTGACAATCCTACAATACTAATCATACAACTCTCATTTTCCCACTTAGATTGGCCACACTTCAAAATCATACACCATAAATTAGAAAACGTGCATTTGATTAATCATAACTGTCAAAGTTTGAATTTTTAGGCTACGTGACAATTCTTTTTCAGACCTCATTAGGACACAATCATGTGTGAAAACTTTGAATTCAACGCAAACCCTTCACAGATTTAATTCCAATAAGTTCCACCAAAATATTACTATTAGTTTATATATTATTACATTGTTATTCTCAGACAGTGAGCTGGACATCATCAAAACGGCTAATGTCCATTCCGATGAGCTGGTCCTTGATCATGAGCCTAATTATATATATATTAAGGCCAATTGATTAAGAATTTTGGACGCACGCGGGCTAATTCAAATTTTAGGGAAATAATTAGAATGATTCTTAGTTTCTGTAATTAGAAACTGTGGCCTAAAAGGGAAATGTCAAGTACCACGACTTAGCCTAAAAACCTAGTCATAGGCAGAGCTATACTGCAAAACGATAATCATGTTCCATGTGCATCATGTTCACAATGACCAGTTCGTGCAGTTCCAATCCACAACCATTATATATACTATTGCTTACTGATCTTTGCCATGTGCGATGTACAAAGACAAAAACCCCATGGCTTTGATTTTGACATTCGTAACCAAATTCAGAAAGTGGCGCCATTTTTGGATAAAACAATCAGAGGCCGAGAGATTCCACTCCCCCTTTAAAACCCTTGCCTCATTTTTTTTAGTCTTACTTTCATTTTCATGATTTTTTTTTTCACCCTCGGGTGATTTTTAAGCACCCATCTTTTCAATCGTCCATTTTGCCGAAACATAAAACAAAACCAAGTTTATGGTAGGTTCATGTAAGGCAAAAGAATCCCGGCCCCTTAACGTTGATAACTCATAATATTTGACAATGGCACTCGCTATAAAATTTGCAGTAAAAGGAAACAATAATATAGTCACACTCAAGTCTCAATTATATATTATTTGACTTAAAACGTAAAGAATTAACATGAAATTTTTGTAGGGTTTCCATTAACAAAGAAAAGGGTACTTGGTGATAAGCAAAAGGATGGGAGACGAGATGGAGTGAGCGATCTGAAAGGAATTTTTAGGTTTTCTCCTTTTTGTTTTGAGTAATAATTACTAAAAGATAAGTAAGACTTTAACAAAGGCTGAGAATGGGAAGCTGGTGGTGGGGCGCCGAAAAGATTCCAGGGGAAGGACTCTGGTGATCTCTGAGAGTATGGACTCCAAAATGACAGAACATGAGAACAAATTAAAGCTCCGTAAACACTTTTTCACATGTTTCCAATAATTGCAACAACTTTTACCTCTATCTTTTTTTCACCTTTGGAATATGTTCTTTCACCTTTTTTTTTTAACCCCCATTTTTAATGTACGTGATTTGCGAATAAATCTGCTAGAATCACGCTCTTGCATTGCATGGTTACAACTTTCAATCAATCAATTATATCCCAATTTGGCGATCAAGATACCACAGCAGCCATGGGGGGCCGGCACTTATAAGAATCTGTTCTTGATCTTTCATGTTTTAACTTGCATGCACTCAAAGCTGACCTTTCTTTTTTATTAATTCAATCGGTTCAAGTGTTACTACGACTCCATGCCTTATAATTCTATATATGTGATAATGTGAACATAAAAACATTGACTTTCTTCCCAAGTTGGTGGCATGGCATGTCGATGAAATGGTTTTGTCAAAGGCTTCAAAATCACAGAGGATTCGATATCCTTATCATTCTGATACAAAATTATAGTATATATTATGATTAATGGCGTGAAACTCAATGCTTATGTAATGTACAAATATAAGGCCAGCTGGTATAGTTTGGCCTTAATTATAATATAAATTCGTATTAGCAATTCGTCTATTGTGATTAGTACGTGTAACTTAGTTTGACATACGAATAAGATAAATTAGTGAAGCCTAAAGGCACGTCTTTCTTAGTGCATCCAATTAAATAGAAGATATGTGAATGCAAAGTGTTGAAAACTTGAAATTGGTTAGCATTTCAAAATTCAAACTCTGTTTTTTGCCATTGTTTTCTGACAAAGGGCTAATGGAGTTGGCAGAGGAAATGGATGGTTTAACCGTTTGATTCATGAATTATCTTCTCGGATTCTTTAAAACATCGAAAGCGGCTAATTTTGTTTACTTAGATTATGCTTTATTATTATGTATTTTGCCTTTAAAATATGGTTAATGTGAGACACGCCAGTTTGTTTTTAAAGGGAATTATTCTTCGTAAGGTGCAGATTCGTGAAACTAAAGTTTAAAAGCTATTTGTCTCCTAACCCCGTATTCAAATCGAAGTTAATCTCTGTTGATCCAATTTGATATCCCAAAAAACATAATTTTATTCTTCAATCTTTGTTGATTATCTTACTCTATGTACATATTCAAATGAAATGGAATATCGATCTTTGAATTAAGTAGTACGAAGAAATGGTGAGAAATGAGTTTCGTAATTTGTTTTAAGTTTAAAATATAGTCAGGCAGGGCTTGTAAATCCTGCAAATTTGATAATGAAACAATAGAATAGATTATGATTTTCTGGCAGTAAAAATACATAAACTAGTTGCATTATTAACAACTTTTAGCTATAGAGCAAAGCACCACCAAAATTAAGCTGGCAATTGGATGTTTTGTTGGGGGGCCAATTTTAATCTTTTCCCTCTCCTAACAAGCTTAGCACTTTGGCAAAGCTGCACGACTTTGCACATGGCTCATCATCCCACGTGAAATCCCATCCACTAGACACGTGCGCCCCTCAGTCTTTACCTCTTCTGAATTTTGCAGAGCTTTTCAAAGACCCAAAAACCCAAAACTCCCCCTTTAGAACAAAGAGTCGCATTGCCTTGGATAAAATGAAAAGGAAAGGCAATAACAAAATTAAAAAATAACAAAGAATAAACATGATTGGCTTAAACCCCAAAACAAAGCCTTTAGCTTTGCATTATAATAAGGAATTGTCATGCCGCCAAAGAGAAAAATATATAAGTGCTTATAAATCATAGAGTATGACTATAATTCTATAAATAAATATATATAGTTCTATAGTATATATGAAAAAAAGAAACTTATCTAAACTTAATAAGTTTTGTTTCATTGATAAGAGAATCTTTGGGGGTTCACGTCATGAATTTGCTTCCTTGGGTACAAACATGTCTAGAAAATGGGAGAGTCTGCCATTAACCAAATCCTTTTATTAATTAAAACAAAAAAAGATTATAATTAATTAAAAAAAAAACCCCATCTTATATTGTAATGTTACTAAGATTGACACGAAAGAAAGATCTCATTTATATGGTTGATCCCCTCTAAATAAGGATCTTGTTTGCAAGCATTAAAACCAACCTGGCGACTTGGTGGGTTCCTCATGTTCATATCCCCCTTTATACCCTTTTTATAATGCTTCTTTCTTAATTATAGTTGATCCAACCAAAACCATCTATAATTTTGCTGTTTTGTTTTAATGATCTTCAACATTTCTTGTTTTTGATTGGAGTTTTGAAGGGGAAGGTGAAAGCTAGCTAGCCTTTTCCTATAATTAAGTTGGATCCAATGATAAAGGTTGGTGTTCCCAATTATCACTTTAATTGGACACATATGACATACTATATAATCTGATTACACATTAATTATAGACGAAAACACAACAATTATATTATGATTTTTAATAGTAACAAACTCATGAACAACTCCATAGCATATCTAAAAAACGGTCCCTACTCCTTTGCAAGTAAAAGAAGTTTGATTTTGATGATTGGTGAACTTGTACTATACATATAGCTAATTTTCCTCTTGAGGACAAAAATTGATTCGCTTGAAAAGTCCATTTGAATGCTAAAAGTTGAGAAATTCAATTATTATACCTAATAATTAAGGTTATAGTTTTATAGAGGGTTGAAATTCAATTAACCTTTGCCTTCATCATAAGTAAAATATAACACAAGGAGAGCTATATATATACTCATATTTTTACCTTTTTGTTCACTGAATTTTGAAGAAAAATGTCATAAAGTACATCAACAATAAAAAAATAAACATGATCCCAAATTCTTGTTGAGAGAATCAATATAAGTTCATGAAATTAATACATATGTACATATAGAACAATTTGTTAGTTGTTAGGACTGTTGAAATAATCAATGTGGCATATACATATATATAACTTCCAAGCTGATCACATATTAATGATTGTGAATAATTTAAAGGGAAATGAGAACAAAAAGAAGTTATGTATAGATCTAGTACACTATTTATATATAGTATATAAGGTAGATCCAAAATAAAAAGAATGTACAAGGAGATGAATAGCTTAAGGAAGAATTTGTCCCCTCAAACAAGCTAAGCCAAGCTAAGCAAAGAGAAAGATAAAATAAATAAATGAAAGATGAAGATGGATAAAGATAAAGATAAAGAAGGAGTTTTAATGGGATTGTGTAAATTTGGTCAATTCCATATATAAATAAAGGTGAGACATAGCATGTGTATTGCATTGAGTATAAAAATGGGTACATGATAAGTTGTTCTCCCAAATTTTTGAAAATGCTATTTATCAATAAATTTCCTTTTATTAGGACAGCAAACCCCATCAATTATTTTTCATGGCCCATTTTTTCTTACAAAATAAAAACAACCCTAGACTTCAGAAGATACCTACCCTAGGAAAATTGATCATACATATACTTAGTTTCCCTCCAATAATTATATGTAATTTTGAAAAGATTCATGGAGATGAATATTAGTAGCTACTAGGACAAGTTTGGGAAAGATTCATCCACGAAAATTAAATGGGACATCCTAATAATAATAAGAGCAACATGAAATTTGTAATGAGAAAAGCTTTTAGCTGCTTGGCAACCAAGAAAAAGAAGAAGAAAAACACAAAGTAGGACCCAAAATACCGTGCAATTAGCTAGAAACGGCCCCGTCTTGGAGAAATTAAGAGGGTCCGGTTGGGGTTTCTACAACCTGGAGCTAGCTGCAGCCATTGTTATATGAAAGGAACCAACCCTTGGTAGTCCCTGATGACTTTGTCCCATGTCCCATGGGGTCCCAAATGTATGGTCCCAAGCTTATGGGAACAAAAACATCACCAACGGAAAACCAAACATTACTTCATTTTTTTGTAGGACCTTTGTTTCCCATATATATATATAACGATAAAAATAGTATATATAAAGCATGAAATTATATAAGAGCGCTTTTCATACCTTGTAATATGAAATTATATTTAACAATTCAAGTTTGGGCTAATTAAATGCTTATTGGAAGGTTTATTAAGGTTCACGGCTCGAATATTCGATCGACTCCATCTTAATTCATTGGTACTATATACTCTCATCTTATAATTTATGTCATTATTTCGGTTTTTATTGTTCAACAATGAGCTTAATTTGTTCTGTAATCAAAAGTGGAAAAATTAGTTTCAATTCATTTCTATAACTTAATTAGAAGTATATAGATAGATATCTCATATCCGTACGAAATATGTCTTGTGATAAGGGAAGGAATATGAGAAATATAGAGAGATATATGCATTTCGATGCATATAATTTTGCTTATTTTACTAGTTTTATATGAAACCTATCCTATAATAATAACAAAAAAAGTCAGCATCCTTTTAGATATAGATATGAAAAAAGAAGACAATTATTCTTGCTCCTTTGTAACTTAGTTCCCCTCATCGATCAACTTGTACATATATTTCTTTCATTTATACAATTATTATTAATTATATATATGCACATTAATATATAAATAAATATATAGTAAAAATATATAAAAGGATGCCAAAGCAATAAAAATATGAACAACTAATTATAGGTATTCTAATTCTTTTCAATATCGTGCTCAATGTCCTCAATTGGCAAAGTGAAAAGAAGAAAAAGGTGAATCATATGCCTTATATATATTGGTCACTACTCACAAATTATCATTCGCTAATTTTTTTTTTTGAGGTAAATTATCATTCGGTAATTCATGAAATCAAAGTAATAATAATTTTTTGTAGTTTTAAATTTTTAGAAAGAAAATGGACATGATCACATGAATATTCATTTCTATGGTTTCTTAATGCAATTATATATGGCAAAAGGAAACTTTATTATTGTTGATACTTGGTAGAGAGATTTAAGCTAATTAAGCAATCAAACGCATTCATTAATTATTTCAAAATATTAAAATACAACGGGATCAATAATATTCCATCCATAAATCAAATATCCATCGGCTTCTTGATTGGTTTTCACAGGTAAACCAATATATCACCAATCAATTTGTGGTCCTAAATATCAAGTTGTAGCAATATATGATGAGTTTCTTTTTTTTTTTTTGGGTTTCGATATAATGAGTATTATTTATTTATTTATTTATTTATTTATTTATATTCCTTATATATACGTTTTTATTTATAATCAAACCCATGAAAATGACGACTATATTATTTATATCACACAACGAACCTAAAAATTAATCAAACTGATCATACAACAGAATTAATTTTGTAGCTAGAAGAACAAAACCTAACAATATTGATGCGAAATAAATGTTAAGAATTATTGCCATTATAATTATTCCAGCCACTAAGAAAGGAAGAGAATCTCAAGTTTAATTATGTTAATAGCGTGTGATATTCATGATTAGTAGTACCTAATATAGCTAGTAATAATAGTATTATTTAAAATCAAAACACATTCTCCCAACTATTAAGGAGAAAACAATAATTAGTAAAATTTATTAATTAGTATTATTGTTTTGATTTTAATCATAATGCCTAAATTCTGAAACTATACACGTGATCATAATTCTTTTTTTTTTCTTTTGGATGATGATGATTTCAAACTCGAAAACTCGAAAAAAAAAACTTGGGATAATTATTGGAAGATCATTGATCATATAATAGCATACATATATATAGTACACCAGACATAGAATAATAATTCTACAGAATAGAGAGGGGGGGGGGGGGTGCTCAAAAAAACAAAGGCAAACGCCAATGTCCGAAAAGTCTCAAGTTGATGATCTGGAAGCCAAGTAATGTGGGACCCAATATGGAGGTATGACACGTGGAGACATGCTAGGTCATCAGATGACGTGGCAAAGAAGGGGTTGGGGTAACTGTTCCTTTTGTAAAGGAGGGGACTGGGGGAGGGGGGGAATTTGTGGGGGTGTTGTGGGGACAAAAAAAAGCTGCAAAGGAAAGGTAAGTTTAGACTTTAGACAGAGAGAGAAAAGGCTTTAAAGACAAACACAAACCCATTCTATCTATTCATCTTTCATGTGCATTCATTAATCAATGTGGGTGAAATCAAAAGCAAACCCAAAACCCAAACCCAACCCCCCGAAAAAAAAAAAAAAAAACAAGAAAGCCATGATTCTTGTGGCTTACGAGACGTGTCACTTTCTTTCCCTCCCTCTAAATATGCTTTCCCCACATCTACATTCCTAATTCCCCCTCCCCATTTCATTTATTTCCCATTTTCTCCCTTTATTATAAGTGTACCCAATTTATGGTTAATTTGATATATGCCCAAATAAATGCTAATTTGTATTTATAGGATGTGTGATTAATACTCCTATTAGTATTATCTATGGGAATTAATTAAAAATTCGAAATTGAATACTTGTACTTGGCTTATTTTGAATTAATATATATATGGTAGGAATGAAATTGGGTCTTTCTTTCATTAAATGGATGGATGGATATGTATATAAGTATCTTTTATAGGAAAGGTAATGAATCCCCCATCCCTTGTGCAATTAAGTGCTTGGCATAAATAAAGAATTCAATTGTAAATGGTAAGAATCAGATTACGAACATAAGGAACCAACCAAGATGATGCAAGTAAAAACATTGGGCAGAGGCCTAAAAAAAAAAGAAAAAGAAAAAAAAAAGGGTTAATGATCTTAGCCTAAAAACCTTTTTATGTTTCCCAAGTACAGTGATGGCTGACCATTTCTCTGAGCCATTAAAATCACCATCAAGTAGTAGGCTCAGTGAGTCTGAGCTCAAGGAAATTTGTGGTCACACCCCAAACCCACAAATACTCTTCTAACCCTTAAATGGACCATAATGTTCAATAACAAAATTTTAGATAAAAGGAATTTAAGGAGATGAGGGCCTTTTGGTAATTTCAAAATGATCAGAAATAAATAACTGGAAGAGGTTTCTTTCACTCTCTTTACTTACTTTTGGGGCAATTTGCTGGCGTCTTATCTCTTTTTTCTCCTCCTCCGGTAGTTGAACCCGAGGACCCGTGATGGCTCACCGGATTTCACCGGTCAAACTCATGCGCTCACCGGGTGAACCCGGTTAATTATTATTTACTCCTCTAAATTAAAATTAGAAAACCATTTTTTTTCTAAAACGAATTTTGAAATAAATACCTTTAAAAAATTAGCCTCGGGTCATAGTCTCATAGGCCACATAGCATAGTGAAGAGAGAGAATCTAAAATGGTGTGGTGCCAGCTATGAAGTTGAAGGATCAAAGCTTTCTCTGAGGTCAAAGCTGGCAAAAATAATTTTATTTTTTTCTTCTTTTTTTATTTATTTAATTTTTTTTATAGGGCTTTGTTCTCTCCACAATCTTCCCTTATTTACTACTCTTCATAATCAAAATATTTTCAGATTTTAAATCACCCTCTTTCCCATTTCCTTCTCTCCCACTCGGTTTCCATTTTCCCTCTCTTCATTTCACTCAGTTTCTTCCCCTATATATATATAAATTTTCTTCTCCTTATTTTTCAGAAAAAAAAGGGGAAAATCAAATGTACATGCTTTGAGTGCAAGAAAAGAAGGAAAACAGAGAGATAGAGAGAGGTTAATGGTTGATTGATTTTGATTCTTCTCAACTAGATTATTACAGAGAAAAAAAAATCATGGCTGTTTCTCCATGTTTGAACGGTAGTGATCAGAAGAAACATTGGTGGCTTACCAATAGAAAGGTAAAATCCTTCATCTTTGTTTCTGGTGTTTCCATTGAGTTTGATCTTATTGTTCAATCTTCGTTTTTATTTTGTTTTTCTGAAATGGGGTTTCTTTTATTTTTGATCTGGGCAGCTTGCAGATAAATACATTAAAGATGCAAGGTGTCTCATTGCAACCCAAGAACAAAACGAGATCGCTTCGGCTCTCAATCTTCTGGACGCCGCTTTGGCTCTGTCGCCTCGTTTTGAGGTGGCGCTTGAACTCAAAGCGAGATCTTTGCTTTACCTGAGGCGTTTCAAGGAAGTGGCGGACATGCTTCAAGACTACATTCCCAGTCTCAAAGTGTCAACCGAGGACTCCGGCTCTGTTTCCTCCGATAACTCCTCCCAACAGCTTTCGAGGGAGCGAGTCAAGCTTCTCCCTTCTAATAACTCGTGCTCCGACTCACCGGATCGTGACCCATCTTTCAAGTGTTTTTCTGTCTCCGACTTGAAGAAGAAAGTCATGGCTGGCTTGTGTAAAAACTGCGAGAAAGAAGGGCAATGGAGGTAAATTCTCCCTCTTGATTTTGTCTCCTTTTCTCTTTTGGGGTTCTACTTTTTATGTTCTTTTTTTGGTTTAATATAATCCGACGACGTGTTCTATTCTATTGGTTTTGAGTAAATGCATAGCCAGCCATAAGAAAATTCTTAACTTTTGACCCTCAAAAACGACGACGGGAATAAATATTTTACAATTTACTATGAAATTTTTATTTAGAGTAGGGAATTCTGAACTGTGAGTCTATGGGTATATTTTTTCTGTTAATCTCATAGGCATATACTAGAGGGAAAATAGTCCGGAAAATTACCATTTTTAGAACTTCTTTTTTAAATTGTTGTTATTTTGGGTAAAAAGTTGCCATCCATTATGGCTTGCGGTGCAAATGCTAGGCAGACAAGTCCTATATGTAATATCGATGGCAATGGCAATTAAAGTTATAACGAAAATCTTGTGAACCAAGTTGTAATAAAAAAAAAATTAAAGTCCCCAATTTTGTAACGTCCATTTATTTAATTTCACTTACTTTAGGGATGAAAATTACAAGCTCTTTTGTTTTTTACGATTTAATTTTAACAGTTTAGGTGTTCAGCTAAAGTAATTTTGAAGAAGATATATCTCGATTTGACTCTTCCTAACTCAAAACTCAATTTGAATGCAGGTACTTGGTTTTAGGCCAAGCATGTTGCCACCTAGGCCTAATGGAGGACGCCATGGTCCTCCTCCAAACAGGCAAACGCCTTGCTTCCGCCGCATTCCGCCGTGAGAGCATCTGTTGGTCTGACGACAGCTTCGCCCTCCCCACAACTATTACCACATCCGACATGTCTTCAGGTACAACACCTCCCTCCACGCCTCCCCGCAATCCCACTGCTCAATCCGAAGCTGAAAGCATTTCCCAGCTTCTATCGCACATCAAGCTCCTCATCCGCCGCCGCACTGCTGCCATTGCTGCCTTAGATGCTGGCCTTTACTCCGAAGCCATCCGCCATTTCTCCAAAATTGTAGACGGCCGCCGCCCTGCCCCACAGGGCTTCCTTGCAGAGTGTTACATGCACAGAGCCTCTGCTTACAAGGCCTCAGGTCGCATAGCAGAGTCAATCTCGGATTGTAACAAAACCCTTGCTCTTGATCCAACATGTATCCAAGCACTTGACACCAGGGCATCGCTTCTGGAAACCATACGATGTTTACCTGATTGTTTACACGACCTTGAACACTTGAAGTTGCTTTACAATTCCATCTTGCGCGACAGAAAGCTGCCGGGTCCTGTCTGGAAGCGTCATAATGTTAGATACAGAGAAATCCCAGGGAAGCTCTGTGCATTAACAACTAAAATTCAGCAATTGAAACAAAGGGTTGCTTCTGGGGAGACTGGAAATGTTGATTACCATGCATTAATTGGGTTGAGGCGTGGGTGCTCGAGGTCTGAATTAGAAAGGGCTCATTTACTTCTGTGTTTAAGGCACAAGCCTGATAAAGCTACCTACTTCATTGAGAGATGCGAGTTTTCCGATGATCGTGATCTCGACTCAGTTAAAGACAGAGCAAAGATGTCTGCTTTGCTTCTTTACAGATTGCTTCAAAAGGGTTATTCAAGTGTGATGTCTACAATCATGGACGATGAAGCTGCTGAGAAACAAAGGAAGAAAGCTGCGGCTGCTTTACACGCAGCACAGGCAGCCATTCAAGTGCAGCAGCAACAAACACAACATTCTAGTAACTCTAAATTGGAACCTGAAACAAGTCCTGCTTCTTCAACAATGTCTGATGTTTCAAGTTGCAATAACAAAGCCACAACAACAACTAGTTCCAATTCAAATGCGTTCCAAGGCGTATTTTGCAGGGATCTTGCTGCAGTTGGGAGTTTGCTATCACAAGTTGGGTTTAACCGTCCACTTCCAGTAAAGTATGAGGCACTTAGCTGCTGATTTTGCTTGGAATTCTACGTCCGTCACCGTCACCTATATTAAAAAAAAAAAATTTCTCGAGATGTTTACCGGCAGAAGAATCTCTGGTTCATTCCCCCTTTCTGTACAAAAAAGATAAATTTTTCGTCTGCCGGAAAATTTTGTCACCTCCCCCTTATTTATTTTCTGCTATAATATCATCATCTACATGTACAGATTTTTCATTATTGAATTTCTACTGTTGGGTACTCATTTTCTTTCGCCTCAACCTTTTTGTTCCTTAAATTTTCGAATCCAATGATTTTAATGGGTTATTGGTAAAAGATTGAAGACCAAATAGTACTCTCATCATGGTCAGAACAGATCAGAACAGATTAAATGAAAAACCAAAAAAAAAAAGGAAGAAAAAGAAAATATAGAAGATAGCTACAGATTTTGGCTTCTCTTCTATGTCTTACCTGCTAGCATTTATTATCTCTGCTTAATTTATCTACGGACTGACATTTCTGACATTCCACTAGATTTCTTTAATTTGTTAACTCCACCTAATGTTTTTACTTTATCCACTTATTACACACAAGAAAGAGAGATTTGTGAACTGAATTGGGACTGAATTGCGATTGGTTTAGGACTTAGGACTTAAGGAGCACCCCAGCTTCTTCCCTGTTGCTCCTTCGTGGCTTTGAGTGCATCATCGTTATTAAAACGTGGCTTAGATTGAAGTGGCGAAACCCTGTTGGAAAAAATTGAAAGGACAATGTCATGTCACCCGCAGGGGGGGTGTCAGCAAATTTCTGGTCTCTCTCTGCCTAATACAACAAAGCAAAAAGAGGTCTAATCAAACACTCAATACAAGAAAATTAAAAGGGATTTAGAAAGGTGATGTCAATTCAAGCTACATTTTTGCCATCATTTGCGTTTTGGGGAGGACTCATTGTTTTCCATGCAAACAAAGACTAGTACTATTTTTTCTCCTTCGCTATCCTCAATGTACATTATTATTGCTTATGATGCAGTTAGTAAGAGATTAAAGCTGTTGTTTTGGGTAATAGTAAAATCTATTTTTCCATATGGTCCCAAACCCAATTTTATTTCTTTGAGAAAGGTCCAAACAAATTTCTTAATGATGGTAATCATGAAAGGTTTTACTAGTATTAAGAATTGATGTTAAAGAAAACAAAGGATTTTAAGAATACTTTATATATGAGACAAGAATTTGTGCTTTTTTTAATAGTAAGAACTAAGAAGCTTGTTTTAGAAGGCTATAAGCTAATAAATTACTACTAAATAGCAAAAGAAGTCAATGACTAAATTCATTGGGCAGAATAAATCCCATGATTCCTTGATTCCAACCCATTTAACTTAGACATAAACCCATATTATATCTTGCCATCCATCATAAGAAATTGGAAATTAACTTTGTACTCAAAGTAGCAAAATTGGACTTTTTTAATGAGGGTCGTTCATCGTTGGCTTATCCATTAGGATATTTTCCCCCCAACCCAATGTTTCAACTTTCAATATTAGGCTAATGGGGATAGAAATAGAACAAAGTCTTCTGTTAAGGCAGAAAGCCTGCGATCTGTGCCCCTTGAAAAGGTACCATCATAACTATGAATTCAACACATTTTTTGTCACTTTGCGCAAGGGCCAAGCAGCTAGGGGAATTGCCTTAAGGGGGCCGGAGATTGTTGTCAAAAATTTATTTGGTAGCTATCTATATAGCTCTGCTTCCTCCCCTAGGGAACGATCTTAATTGCCTTCCTTTATGTTTTAGACAAGTAATTAATGTAAGACTTTATTGGCCATTGCCTTGTGCATTTGTAATTGCTTGTGATTTTTCATTTTTATGAGCATTATTAGCTTTCCGACCATCTTTTAATAATTCAATAGGGTTTCATAGTTTACAGATACAACAATTCTTCATGTATCTTTCATTTATGACTTTTTAGCTTTGGATCTTTACTACCCTATATGCAATCATTCTTCAAATAAATGAAATAAAATCTTTTTCAATGGGTACCAAACAAAAGAATCATTTCTTGTCATGTAAAAAACAATGAACTCTTAACTAAGGAAATTGATTCACTTGCAAAAACCACATCATTTTCTTCCCACCCATTAGTCAATTACCATCATCTCTTTTGATTGGCACATTAATTATTCCATCATAAGAAGAAAGTAAAGAAGAAAAAGCAGCATCATTCTCAAATAAAACATTTTCACGGTTAGGATATCAATTTTTCAATGATCAAAGGAGAAATGTGCAATCAATTAATGTGATTATATCCCCAATTTTTTTTAATTTATCGAATTAGTTAGATCATCATGTTCAACTTTATAAAAAGGTCACTTATCTTTTTCATATATAACTTCATTAAAAGATTCTCATTTTCCCTTTACTTGCAAGTGATTTATGCTCTTTTTATAAACTAAAACTTCGGCTCTGCCCTTCCACGCTACTCAAACATTTTGCTTGCTTTATTTCTTCTAGGTTCTTTCATGGTAGTATATAAAATTTCAAGTGAAAATGATTGCTTGATATTTCAAATACAATTGGAATTACATAAAATAACCATTTTTCAATGGAATTTCCACAAAAATTTACATTTTGAGTTCCCAATTTTTATACATTATAACACAATAAATGTTTAAAACTCATGAAATATGAATTTGATTCAATTTTTGTGCTGGTTTGTTCATTCATACAGATTAATATAGCAAATGAAAATATAATGCACCATGCCTAATTTTCTTGGATTTTTCATTTTAAAGCAAAAAACCAGTAATAGTAACAAACTTATTCTCGAAAAACAATTTTTATAGAAAAAGAGAATACCAAAACCAGCTCGTTCTCATTATGACAATTCCACTTTCTTGCTAACTACTGTACAGTGCATGAATCACAGCTCACTTTTAAATTTTACCCTAAAAGAATTTCCTCCCTCTTTTTTTATTTATTTATTTTAATTTAATTTCTTTGGTCTATCCTAAATTCTGCGATTCCTATCAAAACTATAGCAAATTTAGATATAGCTGGACCTCTTGCATAATTAGGTTCGCGTGACTACACATGCACCAGCTATACTCATTATTCAAAATTGGAGCTGATTGGGGAGCAAGAAAGTGGGGGAAAAAGAAAGAAAAACATGCCTTCCATATACCCTTAATTTGATCTATATAATAATATCTTTTCTTTAAGTTCTGAAATCTGGTGATTAAAATAGTATGAATTAATATTAATATGAATATAAGTTCTCAAATTGCTGCTCTGACAATACCATAAACAATTTTCAATGCTGTTTTATTTTTAAATTGATTTGGTTAACGTAATCATGTTGATTATTGTATTTGTTTTTGTTCTCCCATTTCAAGCATTTTTCTTTTATTTTCTTATGGCGAAAGAAAAGGGAAGTCTTGCATCAATTCTCCCCCAATGAGAATATTTATAGACTTCTTTCTTTTTTTTTTACTTTAATGTCACTATACCTATATAAGTAGAGTTTTGAACTTATTATAGTATACAATTATATTCTTGCATTTGATTTACAATTATCTCCTCATACTATGAAGTTTATACTTTATAATAATATAGGTGCAGGTACCTTATGCTTGAGCATAAATTGGTGGGGGTAAAAATGGGATTAAGAATTAAGAAAGGGTATTAGGGAAAAGAAATTAGAACACGTGATGTTTGAATGTTGGGAACATTGGAAAGAGGAGAAGTCGTGGCCAGATATGATGATGTCAGTGACAGCATGTGATGGAATCATGTGCTTTTTTTTTTTTCTCACTAATCTTTTTTTTTTCTCCTTAATATACAAAGAATGAATAATCATAGGCTTTATTGTTTAAGTTAGCTAATTAAAGATTAATAGAAAAATGTTTATAAAAAGCTGGATAGCTAATCATAGTTAAGAAAATTAATGATAAACATCTGACAGTTTTTCGTTTTCCCTTTCAAATTTGCCTGTTTTATTCTTGCTTTTGTGTAAAAAACATAAAGAAAAAGAACAAAGAATGTGGTGTTTGATTTTAATTTTGTTGGGATTTTTACAAATAGTTTATGTTTTTTATTGAGATCCGAGTCTGTCTATGCTTTTCACATTCATAAACATTTTTACCAATCTTGCAGTCTTGACCCTTTGTTGATACTAATGTCAATTCGACGGTGAGAGCTCAGCTGACCAAAATTTTCTTTCTTTTTCGTAAATCTTACCTACTCACATGAATAGTAGGCCACAACCACAATAATTAAATTGTGCACTTATTTTTTGGGTAAATTTTCATTAAATAATTATGAAAGAAGGATAGTTATTATTTTGTTTTTCATTTTTGGACAAAGTTTAGAAAAGTGATAGAAGACATAAAACTTTAGCAAATATTGATGTCTCTGAATGCTGTATTGAGTAAACCATGAATGCAAAAGAAAAAAAAGGGGTTATCTTGGCTTTGAATGTTGTCAAGAATGCAACAATTGGAATTGGGTAGGAATCAGTTTTGGGCTGTTGAGTATTTATTGAAGCATCATAAATATTTTGATTGCATGCGTGAACAACAATTTTCCTTCTGCCACAAATCTGCACACATTTTTCTTTGCAACCACTACGACTATATTTTTATATAATATTACTCGTAGTATACGGTAATTGTTTAGTTGTGTTTTAGCCTGCAATTTCAGCTGCTGCTGTTTCCCTCTCTTTCCTTGGTTTTCTTTTTGCTTTAGTGTTTTTTTTAAATGGGGAAAAATGCTTGTTTAGGACTTTTGGTGAATAAAAAATGTCAAACGCCACGTTGTGTACCGTATTGTACTTTGCAAAGTCTACAGCTAAAACCAACTAAGTTGAAAAACTGAGGCTATTAGTAAATGCTTATGAACATCACTTTTGACCTACTTAAATACTAGTACTATGAGTAACTTTTTAGGACCATTGACCTATAGCAAGGGCTGACCTGTTATTTGCAAAGGGCCAAAGGCCTTTCAGGCTCCTTTAATTACCCTTAGACTAATTTTGGGCTTGGGCCGAAGGTCTACTTTCAACCTTGTTTGGACCAATGAGGCTTTAGGCCCATACACGTGTAATAAGTTATTACCTTACCCCCCACAAAAATGAAAGAATTTCACATCAACAAAATGCCTCTATCAAATCTGTTATTTTCTGGTCAACCCCGTAGATAAGAATCATTTTCATTTCTTGAAGAGATTGGGATTACAAATCCACAGAATATTCGTATACCACTACATGATTAGCAACGCTAATTTATGAGCCAACAAATAACCCCAACATGATTCTCTTCCCTAACATGATTAGCAACATTATCGAAACCCTAATTTATAAGCTAACAAACCCAAACTCACATTCCGTGAGAGTTGAACCCAAGACCTCATGGTTTAGCTAAGCTGGAACTAAGAGTCCAGTACTCTACCACCAAACCTTGAAGAACTGGAATTAACAACTGAAAAAGTTGTTGGAGAAATATAGTATTAATGTTCGTCATAACGAGTTTTTATTTCATAAAATAGAATAGCTTACTCTGTTTCACTAATTTTAATGAATTATACAAAGCTAAAAACTGATTTACAAGAACTAATTGGAGGCCTACTGTCGTCCCGTTCCAAAAGCCCTAAGGTGACTGCCATTAGTTACAAAGTAGGAAAGGAAAATCACTTGCCCTTTGATTGAGAGGTTCCTTTCTTCCTCTTCTTGGGAGAAGTTGCACTTTTTCTGGTTTTACTACAGTTGGGGCACAACCAGTCGTCTTCAGGGATATCCTGGAGCGGCGGATCACAACAATCAATGTGGGTTCCAACTCCACACCCGACACAGCCACTTTCGTCACCGCAGATTAACATGACCTCCCCTCTATCACTCGAACCGCAAACTTGGCATGCTAAGCCGTCACTCCCAGCCGGGGAATTCTCCGGCGGCGTTGGGGTTGGGGTGATGGAGTCGTCGAGCACAACCTCTTCAGCTCGGCTCCTTAAGTTGTTGAATGATTTCTCAGCCCATTCATGAGTGTTGTATAGGACATGTCTCTCCAGGGAGTAACCGGGTTTGCACACGTACTCAACTAGGTAATCAGCAACGACGCAGGGTATCTCATGTTTTAAGAACTCTTGAACCCAAATATCAACACGTGGCATGCCGGGGCTAACAACTGCATAATCAACTCCAGAATTGAGGAATTTGGTGTAAGGGGGAGAAGTTGCTAAAATGGTTCCATCCCCAGCCTTCACAACACGTTTCAAAGTATCCTGGTCGACGATTGGTTAAACACAAGAGTCATTAGACAAAACCTAACCATCAGTTTCAGTTCATAGGAAACAAGAAAAGCCAGCAGAATACTATTAAGAAACTGAATACGGAACAACATACCAAAGGAGGAGCAATGCATTCTCCATACACAATAATGCGCAATCCATAGAATGCTCCATGCCCTGTTCTCTCCCTCAATTCACGCCACTTCCTTGGAGCCTCTAAGTTTATTGCACCATCTTCACTGAGGCCATTCTTGTGCCATTCATAAGACTCCTCTGCCAAGAATTTTCCTGCCTGATTGCAAGCGCTTAAATAATCTGTTTTAAGAATCCACCTGCACTCAGAGGAGAGACAAATTCAACCATTTGAATCTGATTGCAATAGATTCCTTAGATACTAACAGTAAAAGTTGATTATCATAGCTCAATAGGTGAATATACCATAGGGAAACTTTAAGCAGAAATGGCAAAGAAATAAAGAACCAAGTTTTTGAAGGTAACAAATGTGGTACCTTCCAGATGCAGCAGCAGCGAAAAACTTTTCTGTCCTACGTATTGGGTCTGGGGCAATGAAATGTGTTGCCTGGTATGACCATTGATGAGAGTCTCTGCAGAATTTACCTTTCAAACGCCTAATAACTTGCTGAAATTCTTTCCTCTGTAGTCTATGGCCACTTAATATAAAACGTACAGGATCAGTATTCAATCTATTGACAACCTTTTGTGCTGGTTGTGTGCTAGACTTAACCTTCTGGGAGATATTTTTGGTCTTCACTGTTTTTTTCTTGGGTTTAACTGATTCACATGCAATCTCCTTGCAACCAGTTGGGCTGGTCTTCTCTGCTGCGAGGGAATTTTCTACTTTAGAAGATGCTTTAGTGCAGTTTGTATTGGCTAGGTGTGGCACAGAATTCTCCTTTTCATCATCTTTCTCCTCAGCATTCTTTCCAACACTGTTATCTTCCCTGATCAATTCATTTTTAGATTCAGAAGGAACAGTCCTCATCTTGGCTTTACCAGAAACTTGTTTCTTCCTTTTGCTAGCTTTTATTTTCAGGCCATCATGCTTTAAACTGTATTCAGCCAATTCAGAATTCTTGCTACCAGCTGCCCTCTCAGGATCAGTTCCATCTGTCGCATTCACATTCCCATGTACATCCACCTCAGAATCTTGTCTGACATGCTCCATTTCTCCCATTTTATCTGCCTTACCTGTCGTTTCAACCAACTCCGACTTCTCTTTCCCAAGTGTGTTCTCTGTATCTTTCTCATCTTCCTCATCCGGAGCTTCAGTTTCATCATCCATGAACTGAGTCTTACTGACAGTAGCATCCTGAGTTTTTGTGTTAACTTTTTCAACCACATCCTTCGCTGCTTCAATGTTAATAGCTGAAGGGGATGTCTCACCAGCACTCCTATGATTTGCCTTCCCTTTATCCACAGTCAAGCAAGCCGTAGAACCAATTTCAGAGGCAGTTTTATTTGAGTAGATAGAACCTTTTCTGTTAGAAATATTACTCTGTTTTGGCCTAGAACCCAAGGTCTTTTTGGCAAGCGTCTTCTTGCTAAGCGGTTTTCCCACCAACTTATCACTTCCTCCTTCAAGCATATCCAAGGTAGCAGGGTTACGGGAATTTTCCATCTCCAGTTTCCTGTCATCAAAAGAAGGAAATTCAACATCTTGTTGCTGATTCTGTGGATCTCCAACCTCTTCCACACATCTACCCAGCCCAGAATCTCCAATACTTGGTCTGCTAGCTGAGGTAGGCTCTCTCAATCCCTTGATGGACGTTTGGGGTGACTTTTCATTCTGATTTTGCATATCTGGCTTGCTTGTCAAGGTGGACTCCCTGTATCCCCTGCAAGACATGTCGGGTGACTTCTTACCAGTATTATTTTGTCTGTCCTCAGCAGATACAGTTAGATATGAAGGATCATTTGACAAGGACTTGGTTGCGTCAGTAGCACTTGAGTTTTGTACAATATTCTGGGATCCTGTTCCATACACTGTGCCATTATTAGTCTGTAGCAGATCACCCACAAAGGATGTCAGCTCCCATTCAGTATCAAGTCCACTCCCCTTGATGCTAGCTTTTGCATTATGACTCATCTTTTGTAATTTAGGGCTACTGGAAGAAAGTTTCAATGTTCTCTTTTGAGGCAATATACCAGCTGAGTCCTCCCCACCATGACGCAAATCACTTCCTTTCCAAGGGGATTCAATAAAAGAACTGATTCTTTCCTCTGGCTGCTGCATTTTAGAGGCAGAAATGGCAGGTACATCCTTGAGTACTGTAGCCTGAGGAGAACCACTACTATTGCCTGATTTCTCTCCTGATAAATTTGGGAGTGTAGACTTTACTGGTGATTTTTTCCTTGCGTAACTTATTGCAGTAAACTTCTCATCAGATAAAGACGGGCTCTTGGAGGTAGATGCCAAGTTATTGTGTACCTCCATAGCTTTTGGGCTTCTCTGCTGAGGGTCAGCTAACATAGAAGGGGTAGCATTCCTGAGAACACCAGAGTCCTGAAATGCATGTAGCTCAGGAACATCAAAATTATTGAAGCTTGTGGCTTCATGAGATTTGCCAGGCGTCAATGAAGTTTCCTTGGAATTTGGTGAATGTCTGGGCATACTTGAAGTTGGCTTAACAGCTGACTTAGGCAACTCATTTGGACTGAGTATTCCACTCTTCAAGTTATGAGGGCTCCTATGCAAACTTTTTTGTCCAGATTGCTTAGATGTAGTTTCTTCAGCTTCTTCTTCAGAATCTTTAGCTTCAGCTTCCATCATCTCTAACTCATAACCACTGTTGAGATGAAGAGATTAGCTTACAATTGGGTACACTTTATAACAAAGCAATGATGAGCAATACGGTAAGGATATTGACATTGAGCATGCAGATCCATGGAAAACTTGAAAAACAAGGAAAGCAAACTCGGTTCTCAGTTACATGCTTGCAATGCAAAACCATATGCACAGTAGGAATGTTACAGAAACAGTGACAGCATTCTCAAAAAGATCCTTACCTCTTGCTATAATTAGCTTCTGGAAGAAGTTCCCACTCTCTTAAGCTGTGCATAAGAGGAATAAGAGATCAAACAATAGCATAATAACAGTTTGAATAGAGAATCCAGATTTCTGGTTACCAGCGAAAATGCATTTCTGGAAGCTTTTTAAAAAAGTTGTATTCATGACTTAAAACATCAAACTTACCAATCTTCCAACCAACGGTGATTGACAAGCTTTATCTTCCTGATTTTCTTAGCAAGTTCATACTTTTCACCTGCATAAAATTGACAAGAATTCTTAAAAGATTAATATTTTTTTCTGTTAAATTGAAAAAAGATTAATATTTAAGGTAGATGCATACACAAATAAAAGATTAGAAACCTCTTCTCATGTGACATTTATTAAGGATAGAAAACAAGCATTTGTCGTCTTTACAATTTAACTATAGCAATGACCATTGGAAGGGATAAATAACTGTAGGCTCCTAAATTAAACTTAAATTAATATTAGTAAGATAAAATAGATGAATTGTCAAGGGAAATGAGGAGGCAGAACACAGGAATTGACAGGAAAAATGAAAGATCCATTCAATGGGGAAGAGACATAACAAGAGAAAGCAACAAGAGATTGATATATAAATATGATCAGCACATAGCCCTTAACATTTATGCAGTTCATTATATCTAACGTATGGTTAAGAAAACACAGAAAGCCACACCTTCAAATTTATAGCATATCAGATGGGTGACTTTGTTAGCAACTAAAGGCTTAGAAAATTGAGCACCCATCAGGCTAACCATTGTCTGCAAACAAAGAAGTAAAATTATAAGAAACATTTTAGTCATCATTCAAAGGAACAAAAGCAGAAAGAAATTGTTTTATGAGCAATAAACCACAAGAGTAAAGAAAGAGATCATACCATAATATCGTCTCGATCTTGCCTCTGATATCCAGTCAAACATACAATCAAATTTTTAGCACCGGGAATTCCATTCAAATCTCGAAGAGGTTGGTACATAACCTGTCCAAAAACAATGAAAATTTCACAATTTTACAACAGAGGATAAGTAGTTCAACTATTTACTACTTGAACTGAAGTAAAACTCACGGAAGTAGCATCGACAGCCATTCCAATATCAAAACTATGATCAACCCATAATCCAGTGACAACTGTTTTGCCATCATTTCGAGCAGCAACACAGAAAGGATCATCCTACATTAACATTTAAAAGCCGAATTTTCAGCATTTAGCTTTTGAAAGTTACCCAAATAAAATAAAAAGCAAGTGGCATTGGGTTAAATTAAATTGAATACTTACATAAACAATCTTATCAACAATCACATGAGTGCAATTCTGGCTATCGCCCACGCCGCCGCCACTAATGAGCTTTACCCGAACCTTCACAATTTTGAACAATAAATCAAAAATCAATTATCATCACCAAAATTTTAATTTTTTGCTCAAATGTGAACTTCAATCAAGTTAAGAGTAAGAAGTAGAGAGCTTTCGAGAAAAATAAATTATAAAATATAATGCAGGAGGCAGCCAAAGACCTGGCGCTCGTCGATGGGATCAAACCCGAATAGGCAAAAACGAACGCCGAGAAATGTTTTCGAGGGAGTATCAGATTCCAGCATTGAATCGAAACTTGGCCTTTAAAGACTGAAATAAAATTAGGGTAATAGAAAAAGAAAAAATGGAGATTTCAATTGAAGAAGAGAAAAATGGACGTAAAATAGCCCGTGGAGGTGAGAAAGAGCAGTTAAGAGGAGGGTCTTGAGTTGGGTTTAGAAACTTGCCGAGGAAGAGTGAAAATAGTGAGACTGAAAATTAATTTGGGGGGAGGGAAACCTTTTTTTGCTTTTCCATTATCAATTCAACTTTTTGGTGCAGTGGCGGGAGATGGAAAAGTCATGATTGAAAACGGTGTCTCCACGTGGCCCTATGAAGGAACACGAACTCGACACGTGTGGTTCTTGGGCTTCGAACTGGGCTGTTATCAGTCTATTACCGATTACCGATTTTAGAAGGCAGTAGAGTTCTGTTTTCTGGCCCAATGGCAAGAAACAAGTGGGCTGGGCTAACCCAATTTCTTCTCTCTTTTTTCCCTAGCAGTTTAATCTTCTTCTTTTTTTCTCATTAATTCTGTTTGAAATTTTTTACTTTTTTTTCTTTTACTTTGTAGTTTGTAGTTGTACTTTGTACTATCATCAAATTAGATTTTTCAAATTAGATGGAGTTTATTATTATTACCTCAAAAAAAGATGGAGTTTATTATTAGTATCTATTTTTAATTTTGATTATCTAATAGTATTTACCAAGATTTGCCTTCCAATTTTCATCTCAAAACAATACTTAATCTACAAGATTTTTGCTTTAAAAGAAGTGAGAAATGTTCAAATGTATATTATTTATAATTATCAAATTAATGTAGCATTTAAGAAATTCTATGTTGTCTCTTTTTTCCCTTTTACCAATTGAATTAGTGTTTTTTTTGTTGGTGAAAAAATTAGTGCTTTTAAATCCTAATGAATGTACAAATATGGAGTAGTACAATTCTATTTTAATATAATAGTTTGTTTACTATACTCTAGATAACCATATTAAATCCCGACTAAATTGAAATCATACTGCCTCTATTTTGCTTCTTCTTCTTAAGAAAAAAAAAATCTCTAATCTCGAATGAGAGGAAGCTTTTAAAATTTCTTTTGATCAAATCAAAGGAAACTTTCAAGAATAATCCCTTTCAATCGATTCGAAATATCGATAATTAGAATTCTTTTTTTTTAGTAGATTTATTCAATCAAAGAGTACAGATTACGAAAGTTAGAATTATCATCTTAATAATTACATGACGATTAAATTATATTATCACTTTTAACAATCAACAAGACAAGATAGAGATTACTTCCAACTTAGTAGTGACCAAGAATTTCTTGTACTACTACTACATTTACTGGACTGCCAAATTAACCAAATAGTAAGTTGGAAATTTATTAATGAATATGAATACCAGATTGCCAGTCATATTGAGGAGCCAGCCGTTGTGGAGTAAAGGAAGCGAAATAGTACGAAAATAACCTCTCTAATCAAATGATGGACTGCGTTTCATACACGGTTTCAGTCGATTGACCCGTAAATCGCACAAGTAAGAATGGCAATTTGGTAACTCTGCATATAATAAAAATGCTAAAAGTAACAAATTTCATAGAAAAATCTACCAACTACCACCAACTGCTAGCCACTAGCCAGCGTTGAAGAAGAAGAGCGGTAACATTTCTTCACCAAAATTTTCTAGTAGAATCGGAGAAATGGCTTGGATAACAAGATTTTTGACGGCGGTGGCTTTCTTAGCCGTCGGGGTAATATTCTCGCCGGAGACCTTTGGATCGGACAGTCCAAATTCACCCAAACTCTCTACTTTCATTAAGCTAGCTCATCTCCTCAGCTTCTCAACCGCCTGGGGCGCTGCCCTTTGGGTCACTTTCATCGGCGGTATCATCATGTTCAAGTACGAGTTATTCTCATCTATAATCTCTTTAATTCCCCAATTTAGAATCTTTTAGGTTTAATTGATCATGGTTTTTGTAATTCTCAAATTTAGAATCTTTTAGGTTTAATTGATCATGGTTTCTTTAATTCCCATTAGGAATTTGCCAAGGCATCAGTTTGGTAATCTACAAAGCAAGATGTTCCCGGCTTATTTCTCGATGGTTGGAGTTTGTTGCGCTATAGCTGTTGCGGCGTTTGGGTATTTGCATCCGTGGAAGTCCGCCACGACTGCGGAGAAGTACCAGCTTGGGTTTTTAGTCTCTGGTTTCGCTTTCAATCTCACCAATTTGTTCGTTTTTACTCCAATGACCATTGAGGTAATGTATTTTATCTATTGCTTCTTGATCATAAATTTTGATTTCATTTTTGTCATGTCAATTAATAAAAAAACTTGAAATTTAATTTAACTACTAGGGTTCAGCTGATTGGGATTAGAAAAGGAAAACCTTCTAAGATTCTGGTCTAAAAGGTTAATCAGGTTGAAAGTGCTTCATGTTGAGAATTTAGATTGTCTTACTGATTTTGAGAAGTATCAGTTGAAAGGATGTGGATGCTTTTGGTAAATTCATAAGATTCAGTTAAATGCTGCATTTTAATACTAAATGGGTTAGTCAGTTTGGTGTTGACTTTTCTGAATTAAAGTAACATCTGCAACATTGATATGCTTTGATAATTTAGATGATGAAGCAAAGGCACAAGGTTGAGAGAGAACAGAACATTGGTGATGAAATTGGATGGACAAAGAATCAAGAAGTTGCCAAGAAAAATCCAAAGCTTGCAGCCATGAACAAGAAATTTGGAATGATTCATGGGTTATCTTCTCTTGCTAATATTTTGGCCTTCGGCAGCCTTGCGGTGCACTCATGGTACTTAGCTGGTAAGCTCAATCTGTAGTTCGGAATTCACATTTCCTTCCACATAGGAAGTTTGAGTGTCCCTTTTGGCTGTAAACTGAGTACCTGTACTTTGTCGTTCTCTTAGATAAAGTGTTGCAACTTACAAGTTGCAACTGTTCCTGCCAGAATTATGTAAAATTGAACAAAGTATATGTCAATAAAAAGGATTACAGTCTTGTCAGTTTCAGTTCACCTAAAATAATCTGCTAAGTTTACATGGTTTTTCCTGTCAAGTGGGTCAAAGTAATGTGTAGGTTGCATTTCGTTTTGCATTTATAAATAGCATCATCATTTGGGGTTTCAGGCCTTCAATTAACATCTTGCTGGAAACAACTCTTACCTATTTAGCAGCATGGCTGCTTTTGTTGAACAAAAACTTGCTCCTTTAGAACAATGGAATATCTTGGCCATCCAACCTTCCTCTGCAGCTGTTTTCGGCTTCTGCAGAATGCGTTCTTAAGAAGATAACTATCTTGCATTTCGTTGGTTTTGTTTATTTTTCATGCATGAAATGGAGGGAGAGGGATGATTGTTACAAGTTTGTGGCAATCCTACCTGAGTGTGACCTTGGAAGTCTTCTAAAGGAAAAATATCATTCATAATTTGTTCTTTCATCACTTAGTTTTTGATGGTTGTGAATTTAAATTACCAGCCAGATCATGAACTTTAGGTTGAGAATCGTACTAGTATTAACGGGTTAATCATTAATGGGTTATGTTTAATCTCTACTTGTTCTTCTGTCTAAGCTCTCAGACCAACTCCTAAGCAATCAACTTGATTCTATCAAAATTCTACTTGCTTGGGTAAACAATGCACGAATGGGTACCCCCAAGACAAATGATTTTTTGGAGTCAGGTCAGGGTTGGTAGGTTTCTATGAGTTGCATTTCCATGTTTCCAACTCAACCGTTTCGGCACCAAGTTTGGTCTGGATTCTGGAAGATAATCATTGGGCCTTATATCAAAAAATTATTCTCTCATGCTTTGCTTGGGACTAAACCCCTAAGTCCCCAACTATTACCCCAACCAGGCAACTATTGGGGTGCCCGCGCTAGTTTGAGAATTGAGATCATGGCACGGAACGGCCCAAAAAGAAAAAGAAAATGAAAAAATGAGCTGAAAGCCTGAAACCCTCAATTTGAACAGGGAAGTTCTTACACTCATCTCTCTCCCGGGGCCCTTTTCTCCGATTTTGGGCCTTAATTTGAATCCAAATTATATAATACTCGTATACGACTAAAGACTTTGAACAAAGGGAGACGAAGGAAAGGGGAGAAGTATAAGGTTTAGGAAATTAAGGAATAGAGTTGTCCACAGTCCACACTAATCTGTTTTTTCCTTCTTGATTGCTCGCTACCCCTAGGCTAGGACCCTCCCTCGCTGCCTCACCTATTCAGGGAAAAGGAAACATGGCCGGTTGGGTTGCTCTCTATCTGCACGGAACACCAACCCTAAACCTATCGCTAACCACACGATTAGTAGGCTAATAGCCCGATTAGTATTAATTAATCGTCTAGATCTGAGGCATGCAAAGTGCAAACGTTAATTAATTACCAGTAAAGCAAATTAAATACTTCAACTGAACTTTAGTTGTCTAATACTATATACTAGTATTAATATTTCGTACTTAATTTCCTTTCTCGTGTACTTGTTAATAGTGGTCCTTCCGTAATACAAACATAAAATGTTTCGTTTGATTTTCTTCCCCACTCAATTCATAGCTATTACCACCAATCTTAAGTCACATTCATGATCTTTTGGCATCTACTGCAAAAGTTTGGTCCACGTCCCACTTCATTTCCAACGTAATTCAAGCAAAGTCGATAACTCCGAAGCAAAGCACGTTAGCAAGCTAGCGATGCAAATCCCGCACGTAAACACTGTTGCGACTTGCGATGCGCGGTTACGGCTAAAAATTGCGAGATTTGGTCGAGTCTTTTTGGCAGCTTCGGCCATAAACTGGTTGGATTGCTGACTTTTTGCCTTGTTGGATGGATAGGCATTTATAATCACAGCCATTTTAGACTTGGCTCTTTGGTCCGGGTGGGGACTCCTATTTTGTCTGTAGACGAACCTTTTCTTCGTGGCAGACGGAACCCTTTTTCGTTCATGGCTTTGTCGATTTCTTGACAATCTGTTCCGTCTGAATCACCCATGTGCTCAATGTGGTGTGGGTCATTACTATCAAATTGGATAACAAAAATTGCTCAGACCATCAAGAAAAGAAAGGGACTTGGCCAAGGATTTGCTGATTCTTCATATAGTTATACTAATAACAATCAATATACAGTTTTTGTAAGCATTAGATCCGAAAAAAGATTAACCTTGATTTTGAGTATTTTCAGCAAATTGCGTGCCCTCTCAAGAGTGATATGATATCTTACTTTGTTGGTGACACATTTCATTTTGGGCATGATTCAATCATTGATGCACTGACTGAGATATTTATTGATGGCCAAGTAAATATGATCCACTCAACTCTAGCCAGTTTTACATCGTTCTCAATAATTAAAGCACCCGCGAAGCAAGATCTTTCTTCCAAGTTTCAATTATGCTCTACGTTGATTGATATCTCTTGGCCACGATGGTCCGGAAAGGCAAACTCTCTCATGACCATCATTTTCATGACCAAGCTAAAACGGTTGAGCTTCTGGGAAACTACTATACAAGAGTCAAGAAAAATCAATATTAACTACCAGTAATTTGGATTTTTCTTTTCTTCTTTTCATTTGCTATCGTTCATAATCAAATGTTACATCTCTATTGTAGAAGTTGAAATTCTCATCTGATTAAAAAAAATAATATAAGAAAAAAAGGCTAACGGATTGTTTTGAATTTTCCTCTTCTAAATCAAATGAATAAAGAATCGTCTAACCACGTTGCTTGCCAGCCACATGCCTCCACCTGTACAATGCTTCCTACAAAGAAACACTATCATGCGCAATCGAATAAGCTGATCGAAAAAAAGTAGATCAGCGAAAACTGATCACGCTGTAAGCACCCAAGAGTAACAACTTGGCAGGGAACAAAAGAATAACCAGCAAATGCATGTGCTGGGAAGCAACCAGCCTACTGAACCGTTTCAACGACTCTCTCCCAGTTTGTAGAACGCCAGCAAAGTTGAACTGTTCTTGGTCAACATTGATAGCTGAACTGGGTCGCCCGATTATGATTCCGGCACTGATGCCGCGTGGTAACACCAGGGGCCACCAGACCTTGCGCCGATGTTCTCTTTTGGCCTTCCTGATGCGGCTTAGCTCTTGACGGATCACAACTCGAACAGATTTTAAGTAAGAATTCATGTCGTGATCTCTCTGGATTGTTCCTTCGGAACCATATGCAGAGCGATCACTTAGGATCTCGAGTGGATGTGGTGAGTTGAAGAATATCCTCTGTGCAGCCCGGAGCAGCTTCTCTTCACTATCATCATTCGACAATGGACAGCTTAGAAAATATAGACCAGCTCCTGAAGGAAGAAGATGGTGATGTGGAGAAAACTTCTCATCTGGTTGTAAAATCAGAAGTTGCCCCATTGGGGCATACAATAACTTCTGTAGTCAAAGAAAATAAGGATTACATCAGAAACTTAACTCCATGTTCTAATTAAGTTGCATATTTCAATATGCATAAACATTACCTGATTACTGAGACAAGGAAGATGGCGAAAGTTTCCATTAAGAGCCTTTAAAAGCTCTGCAACATGATTAGGATAATTGCAAGAGAAGGCTCGGGGAACAATGTCCCTGTGCATTGTGATTGCTTGAACATGACTTTTTGGCAACCCAAGTTTACGAAGTAGACGATCACCCCCACACATGACACTTGGAGATCCAAACATTATAACAGGAAGCAAGGAAGAAGCTGGAACTTCACCTCTTATTAGCAACATGAGATTTAATAAAAGCGACAAGCTGCCACCAAGAGAGTGCCCGGTGAAGCGGAAAGTTGCACGCCTGCCATGAGACTTTAAGTGGGAACGAACATCAGGCAGCATTTGCTCATACATGCCTTTAGCAGCCTCATATATACCTCTATGCACAAGAACATCTAGTCCCTGCATGAAGTGATTGTATTGCAATCATCAATAACAGAAATACATTATTGCATTCCTCTATAATATTAACCACATTGCAAAACACAGGTTCAGAATTCCTGATTCTCTTGCCTAAATAAGTTTGTAAGTTGGCTTATGATGCAATTTCTCCGGATGAATCAAAACTAAACCAAATAAAGATTAGCAAGCAGCAAATCAACACATGTCAAGAAATTACCTCAAACTGAATAGGCTCAAAAAGTAGATTTGCCTGCCAAGATGCCAATGACTCGGATCCCTACAAATAGAAATCATAGATTGAGTAAAATGTACAGGAAAGAGAAGACAGAGACAAGCAATAAAAATGAGTTAGGTCTTGTGACTAGGTCAATGGCAATGGTATAAGAACCAGATGAATGTGTAAGGTCAGAATCTACAATGTAAAATGCATCAACTTAATAACCTCCCAATAGATCTGCAAGATTGCAACTCTTACATAAAAAGAGCATGCGTTATCCCCTGTTATAATATGTGCAAGAATAATGTATTTATATAAAAATATAAAATTTAAGCATGGACGATGTTACCCACCTGAATTACAAAGAATCTTGTAGCACTCTGATCATCGTCACATATAAACCACTCACAAGGTGATGAATGTGTTGAGTTCAAATCATCTGCTACAGCCTGCTTCACTTCTTCCTTGGCAGCAACGACAGCAGTCACAGAGTCTGTAGTTGCCATTAAAGAGGCCACATCAGAGTTCATCTCACTTCCACAGCCATCTTCAGATGAATCCTTACAGCCTTCAGGTTTTGGAGATTTGAATGGAAGTATGCTCCTTGTATGGGAATGCAAATAAGAAGCAGCAGAGGCAGCTATCTGATATGCAGCAGAGGCACTGATCCGGTGGCCAATGTTTTTCTGCTCGTGATCTTGTGTACCATCCTTTCCATTCCTTTCTGCCTCTTGATTCTCAGAGGACAGGCCAGTTTTCTCATGATTTTTCTCAGCTTTCATTGCCATTTCTCTCTTCTCTATTGATGAAGTTACCATACGTAAACCGCGGTATTTTAGGAGGTTTTCAGGCTGAATTTTATACCAAATGAAGATGGATGAGTGAAAAAAAAAACATGTTATTATTCTTCATAGGGAAATTAGAATTGCTGATCTCATAAACACAAGCTTCAAGAGATGTATATTACTAATGACAACCTAAGGTAACATTTACAGAGAAAATTTCTCTTCAAGGATTAGATATATATATCAAGCACACCCACCTTCCATAGATGGAAACCCATAATCTTCCAAATAAATATATTACAAAACATTCAATACCTCCTTCATACACCATCTCAAAAGGTTCACAAACTCAAGATGCAACCATTGAGTCAAAACCTCCCTAAACCCTGCTAAGATAGAGTACTAAATGAATACTTAACCAGCAACAAATTTGAAAACTGCAGAGCTACGGTCTCTTGTATAGCCAATTTGCTGACAAATACAATCTATGCACAAATGGCTTCAGCTAGATCCCAGGATCCCAATTAGTCTTTAATTGAAAATTAAAACTTCTAATAAAGATCTTAACATTTAAGATTAAAATTTCAGGTTTTGTTGGATCTAGTCGAGATTTAATTAATTGATCTCAGGCCTTAGAAAACCCAGAAATGATCTCTAACTAATATCCATTCACAGAAACAATAAAACAAACACAGCTCAGACATTTTAAAGGGAAAAAATAAAGAAAGATACAATGAAGACGAACAAAAGCAAAATTTCAGGGCTTGTTAGTTGTTACCTTAATCTTTGGAATCGCATAAGCTAAGCTTCCAAGATACGACATTTGAGCGTACAACTTAGCCTCAGCTAAAGACACCTTCCGCAACATCTTGGAAAACGTATGTTTATCAATTTCAATCTCCTTTTCTTCATTTTCGTCATCATCATAATCTTCAACTCTGCAGAATTCACAGATGCCTTCCTCCTCATTGACGACACCGTTTCCGTTGTCTTCTTCTTCGGTCTCCCTTTCTTCATCGACGCCTTTTCTGGCTTCCTCGTCTTCTCTCCACAATGACTTTACATGCAAAATCTTCAATACCCAATTCTCATTTTGCCCTTCCGACGTCTCGTTCGTTTCCCGGCCATCCACGTTCTCCTCGTGCACATTTCTCTCCTCTCCGTTATTACTAATTTTATTATTGTTGTTGTTATTCTCCAACAAAACGGCGTCGTCGACAGCCATCCCGTTGTATCTTTTGTTATTTCCAGCTCCAGCTCCGGCCCACAATGATCTCAAAGGGTACCGAAACGAGAATCTGGAAAACGCCGTCTTCTGCGGTGGCACCGCCGCCGCCGCCGACGTGGATTTATTATCAACGGAAGAGCGGCCAACCGCACTGACTTGCGCGGGGTTAGTCCTAGTTTCAAGGGCACCAGTCACCGAGATCGCCGGCGCCATCCCATGAATCCCCGTTTTCAAACAAAGCCCATCCATTTTGATCTTTCTCTCAAGACGGTCCCCCTTCTGAGCTGCTTCTTATTAGCTTCTCTTGAAATGTGTAAATTCTTATACAATATAGTTAGACTAAAAAGAATAGTAAGTCGAAAAATACACAGAGAGCAATATGAGGCAGCAATCGCGGGAAGCAAGGCGATATGCCGTTAACTTGACCCAACAATCTTTGAATTTCAACAATGGTTTTCTTCTTTCTTCCTTCTTTCTTCTAACCTGTTTTCTCGTCTCGTTTAAAATGGCTTCATCAAAATTGCTTCTTTATAGACAAAAAAAAAATGAAAAAGAAAATGAGAGAGAGAAAGCTCTTTTATTAAGAGAAGCAAGAATGGTTAGGAATTCGTTTGTTACCCAAACTGGTCACCAAACAAGGTTAAACGTTTATTTATTCACGTAAAGTATTTCTCTAATGAAGGAGGACTTTGAAACGACAACGTTTTCAAGGAGCATTAGAACGTATTTTCCTTGTGGGCACGTGACACGGGAGCCTCGGCCTGAGGCCCATTGTCGGCTTTGGCCTTGGCCTTATTGGCTTTACGTTGGGGCGGAGGCTTTTTGTGGGGGCCCAGCAGCCTGACTGTGTTCTCAAAGTTTGTGGGAGAATATCTACTTGCCACGTCAGAGAAATTCTGGATGAAGTAGAAATACGAAAACCAACCCGATGACGTGTCCGTAAAGTTCAGACTTCTTCTCTGTTCCGTAGATTTATCAAACAGTTCCCTTTTCCTTTACATTACACGCCTCCCACACGCTGCCAGCGATAGCCACCTGTCCCTCTATTTCTTATATATTTTTTTATTTTAATTTTATTATATCTTCATTGAATTTGAACTTATATTAGCCAAAAAATATATAGCAAGTGAACTAAATTCGAATTCACTTCTTTTCTTTGGTTGAAATTTTTAATTGACTTCCATTCTGTTACAAATTGCATTAATAGAGGCTGCTATATATTATGTTAGCATTATTATATTATTATAATATAATAATATAAAGAAAATTATGAGTGAAATTTATAACAAAAATAGTAGCCTACACATGAGAGATTGGAGGATATTAACATGTGTGTTTTATTGAATAGATTTTAGTATTTTTTTATAGAAAAGATTGTAATTTTTATTTATGAAAATGAAATTACAAAGATAATACTCATAATTACAATAAATTGAGAAAAATGCTCTTGTCTTAGATCTAGATTTAGGTCTTGTTCCGTGATCAGATGAGTCGTCTTGATGATTATATGGAATCTCGAAACTTCTTCATAAATCGTTCGCATGTCCACCACTCCATCGCTTTTGCTTCTCGGTGAATCCAAGAAAAAGGTTTCAACAGCGATAAAAAAGTGGTTGATTCAAGGATCATCAGCACCCACCCTTTGATCAGAAAAAAAAACCATTCTGACAAAGCAAACTGTTTTCAATTTATTGCAAACTAAAAACTGGACAAAAGTCAGACTCAGAATCAAACTAACTGACTCGAAAAAAAAAAAAACTAAACTGACTAAACCCAACAGATCAATAGATCAAAATTAGTTGAGGGATGCAGTATATGGCAAGTGATCCTTAACTCACTTCTAAAATCTAAAATTTCAATTGACAATGCATCAAACAAGTATCTTATAATTTATATTATGGTTATACAATTCATTGTCGATGCAAAGTTTAAACTTTATAAGCAAATTAAGGAGTTGACACATACTTTATTCCTTAATTATATTTGGAATTTAAAATTAAAAAAATTCTTTCAAAGACATATACCAATCCTGAAACCATACATGTGTAACCTGTTAAACTCCAAAAAAATGTATTATATAGTTGTGTATTTATATATATAACACTTCTCTTATGTATTAATGGAATATATTGATGAAAATTGATACTAGTTAGTATCCAACATTTCACATCTTAACTTTAACAAATGTATAATTTCAAAATCAGATGGCGTTGCATACCAAACGTACGCAAAAGATGCATGACAATTGACATTGTTTGAGACCTATAATAATACTTTATAGTCAAAATAATTTCACTTTATAGTAGAAGACGACGTACGATATCCATAAAACTTATAAAATATAAATCCAAATGAAAGATATTAATGGAAAATTGAGATATATCTATCTATATATAGTCAAATAAAGAACATCACACATTCCGAAAATTCAAAAACTGCTGAAAATGTATGACTATAATACTTAGCATTTCAATTTTCAATATATATATTTGATGCTACAAATGACATGAAAGGATTACATATTAATTTGCATGTGTGCCATGCCGTAAGCAATTATCACACAGAAATTAACTACCTCATTAATATTTGGTTAGAATTCAATTAAACCTAAACTTAATATGTTGTTGTACTATAGTAGAAGTATAAATGAAGTACATAATTTGAATTAAATGAAAGGTGGGCATCCGCATTTTAGGTGAGAAAGTAGCGCCATTAAATCCAGGGTTACGCTTATAAGAAGCGTCTTAAGTAGGTTGGATATGAATGGACCACCTTTCCCCTAAGGAAGCCGATTGTATCGGCGGTGACGACTTAGGGCCACACATGAAAATTGAAAAAAAAAAAAAATCATATGTTATTTAAGCTTATTGTAGTTTTAATTAATAATAATGGGATAAAAAGATTATGTATTCCATATGAATTTTATTACTTCTTCCAACCTTAGTGCGTTGTATAACAGATAAACCACCAAATTATGAAAATTTTAAATAATCAAAAAAATTGATCAGAATTTTATTTAAAATGACGTGTCATGTGGGATCATTTCATGTGTAGCAAAATTCCACCTAAATAGTGGTGAGACCAATCTGTTGGACCAATCGTGTAACAACACGTCATGGAGAATCAAATTTCGGATCAATTTTTCTGATCATGTAGCAAAACTCAACATAATCAACAAATTATTAGGTAGTAGAAGATGAAAAACCTTGGCTTATCATTTTAATGTCAAAATTATGTAAAATCAGTAATAATATAAACTAATCTTAGTTTGTTATAAAGAAGCTACACGGTGACTTAAGAGTTAAGATTATGTGATGTAAATGGAATCATTAGTATGTTGCTTATTAATAAACCAAAACAGAATTTTCCAGTAATATTTGCAATTTTTTTTCTAAAGTGAGATTATCTTTCGTCACCAAAAAGTTAATTAAATGCCGCTTTTTGGTTTGGATATTGAGTTCTTTATTCTTAAAATGAAAAATTAACTAAAAACTTAAAAGGGCATTAACTCATGACCTTCCCCCTTCTATATACCTAAAGTAAGATTTTTACTTTCGGCCCAGCGTCTCCTAAAGCCTAACTAAGGTGCGAAAAAATAAAGGAGCAATAAAGAAGTCGGCCGACCAGAAAAAGCGGCTGAAACTTGATCAATCAATATAATGGGGGAAAAAGGAAGCCCAGCCCAAGGCCTCAAGCGTCTTACAGCTGGCAAATTTACGGTAGACAGAGACGGGCTAGTTTCGAAGCCCAATACAAAAGATTTTGGTAAGATTGGATAGATGAAGGGAAACCTTTAGCTGAATTCCATATCAGATGTTTAGCTGACTTCTTGGCTGAAAATCCAGACATTTATTTGGCTTGCTGCACCGAACCGCATCTTTAGTGATGAAAATAGAAGGGTAAGACAGCTTACTGCCTCATGGCAGACACTATGGACATTGCTCACCCAAGAAATGTAGCAGCTACCAAAAAATAAAAAAAAGAAGAATGGCCCAGGAATAGGTTCGAATTCCATTTTTCAGAGAGCAAAAGGAAAAGAGAAGAACAATAGAACATGAGGCTTTGGAGATGCAGATTTCTGATACAAGAGAGGCAACAAAAGTAATTACAGTAGCAACTCATCATCATTGATATTAACTACACTACAGTATGTTTCTCAAAACAAAACAAGAAACGAGACCGATGATAATGTCTCGTATGAGCCCAAAAAAATATCACTATGCTAAGCAAGCCCCTCCAAATTGCTGGACAATTGAACGTATTAGAGCCAAAACATTTTCAGACAACTGCAAGCTAATTTGTTAATGGGGGAGGAAATTGGTAAAAGGGTGAGAATGAAATTAGAAACCCTCCGAGATTTCCTAGTTTCTATGTATCCTCGTCATGTTACAAAGGGAACTTCTTAGGACCCCAAGAAGAAAACTCGTACCCTCTAATCCTAGCCAAGAATTGCCTTGATTTTGGCCTTCTGGTCTTCCGTCAGCGACGAGGGGAACAAAACCTCATAGGTGACATAGAGATCTCCCTTCTTGTTGCTAAAATGCAATGGCATTCCTTCTCCTTTGAACCTTCTCACCTCCTTGGGCTTAGTAATACCCTGTATATGGATATAAAGATTATTCCCTAGATATATTGATGTTTGTTTTCTATTTTTGCATCATTTAGTTGTTGATTGATAGAAACAAAATGAAGCTGAACGGGTTATGTCAGGCTTACCGTAGAGCCAATGTTCACTAAATGGTCATCGAGGTGCTTGATGGTCTTCTCAAAACCAACAAGAGCTTGAACCTAGAACAAGTCGGGAAATGAAAATTAGTTCATACTTTTCCATTTCAAAAGAAGGTAAAGACAAGAGGTTGAGACTTATACAGATATCCTCAAAAAGGAGACTCACAAGTGTTATGGTAACAGTGGTATGCAAGTCATTGCCTTCCCTCTTGAAGCGATCATGAGGTGCTGTGCGAATGCGGAACTGCAGAAAATCAATTGTCCTTCTGTTAGCAACAAACAGGACATATTCCAAAATACTAACCCAAAGCCTTATAAAATTCTATCAAAGGATCGTGAACTGAATGAGACCAAGCCATTGACATTGCCCCAGTAAACAGCACAATAACTGGATCATATGGAATGACTGGAAATTTTTCTAAACTGTTGGAGACTAACCTTCAAATCTCCAGGTTCTCCATCTATTATAGGCTCACCATCTTCATAAAAAACCACCTCCTGTAAATGCAAAGATAAAATTAATCTAAATCCAACAAGAAGATTGACTAGCTGAATACTCTAACTCCTAATATGGTGTAATAACACAACAAGAAGATAATGAAAATCACAACATCCCGCAGGAGTTGTATGATAAGAAATTCTGACAAGATTCTCTAATGAACAAATCTGCATGATAACAATGTGACCCATTTAATTGTGACATCAAAGAATCCCTCAAGGGATTTACAGACACAACTACAAACTTACTTGTCCATCTTGCATTCCTTTCTCAATATCAACTGTGACAAAATATCCCTCCCGTTCATATTTGACATTTTGGCACTGCTCACAAACCTGAGAAAAGAAAGTTGGAGAAAACGTATAAATGCTTGGTAATAGCACCATAAGACATGCAATCTTGAGACAACAAAAAGGCCATGAAACAAGATAACAAAAAAAATGGAACTTAAAATATCAAAGTGAAAGAAAAAAGATGACACCACCATACCTGTTCAGTCATCTGTTGGAACATCCCTGGACCAATTTGCTTATGATAGACCTCATTTCTGCAATTACAGCGTCTTTTACCTGGAGCTGGCTTTATAACGTTTTTCTCCCTCCAAACCTGGTGAATTCCAGATCTACGTTACTTTTCGGCCACATTAGAATATTGAAGAGAGGATTGAGAAGGGGGTAGAAAGAAACATGCAAGCTAAGTATCACCACTTAGCTTAGGGACACGAAGGGAAAAAATACACTCTGTGCCTACTATCACCGCTTCACTATAATATATTTCTACTTGGTTCTTTGGGATCCAAGGAAACAATGAAAAAGTAAACAAATAAAAAAAGGTAAAATATAAATAATTAGTTCCCAATGGCACCCTAAGTAGCAGCTCTGGCTTTTGCCCTGAGAGCAGCTTTAACAAGGCTGCCAAGGGGGATAATGATCTAGCTCCTAGATAATCCAGGTCCGAGGAAAACATGGCTCAATATGCAATAATGCTTAAGAAGCCCCTAGATAGAGAGGCCTTGTAGCTGATAGACAATTAAGTTTTGAGGGAGGAATCTAGCTTTATCATTTGCAAAGGCTACACAAAATACACAAGTTAGGTAAGTACCAATTGAAAATTTTATGCATTATTAGATGCATATGATTCCTAGCCTAAGTTAATATCATGAGAAAGCATGAGGGTATACAGATATGATTTCGTTACAAATGTTCTTCCTAAGTTTAGAATGTTCTATAATATGCATATGTTAGACTAACCAATTTATCTATGATATAAAAATAGGTTACAAGCAACAATGAGCAAAAGTTTTGGGCTCAACACTAGTCAAGATAACCAAAAGATGATGGGTTACACTAAGAGATTAGCATCTACGTAAACAACTCCCATCAAAAGACATAATTCCTCACCTTAAGAGTACCTCCCATGTACAAATCTTCCAGTGTTGCTTCCAATTCAACAATTACATCATCACCCTTTATAATTCTCTCTTCCTCTTCGGCAGGGCCTCCTCCAAAAAACCTGGAGAAAAGCTCCACCTTGTCAGCAATAGTAGGTGGTTGAATTCAATGTAAACTAAAAGTAAATAACGCCTCGAAATTAATGGCGGGCCTCATTTAAACTAATGAATATATATAATTAGGTGGAATGGTGTTGATGGTTTCAGCAAAATCATCCTTATATTTAACATAATCATCAATAGAGTCTAGGTTCTAACTTTCCACTATAGGGAGCTAGAAATTGGTAAGCATACCTAAGATAACCTAAGATGCATTAATAGACTCCTGAATCGTGGGTACAATGCCAGCTCATTACGTACCAAGTTTATCCTCATCATAGCATTTCAATTACTACTAGATCATTATCAAAATAAATTAAGCTAATGCCATATCAAATATCATAGATAATAAGATCAAACTTGAAAATCTTACGAGCTGAAAATGTCCTGAATATTGACCCCCATTCCTCCTCCTCTGCCTCCACTGGCGGCATGCTGCTTCAGGCCTTCCTCTCCATACCTATCATATATACCCCTCTTTTCGCTATCCGATAACACCTCATAAGCTGATCATTCATTCATCAAACGCAATGGAAACCAACTAATGAGAAAACTAATTAATTCCGTCAATCAAAATATTTTTTTAATAAAGGACGAGATGTTTACCATTGTTAATCTCAGCAAATCTCTTATTGGCCTCTTCATTACCGGGGTTCTTATCGGGATGATACTTCAATGCCAGCTTCCTGTACGCTCTCTTGATCTGCTCATCCGATGCTCCTTTCGGCACTTGCAATATCTCATAATAGCTTTTCCTGGATCAAATCACCGTACAAATTTCACATACATGTATAATTTATAAACGCCATTTCCATATAAAAAGAAAGAAAAGAGAGAGGCGCGTACCCTACAACGGCGTCAAGCGTGTAAGACAAAACGAATAACAGAAAAAGTAGCTTCGCTCTTGGAAGCGCCATGGATTTTCAGATCAGAGGAGAGAAACTGGATATCTCTCCGGAACTTCCCTAAATGTTTACAGATTCTTATCAGATCTTCGATATCCAAAAAGCACACTGTTCGATTTTTTTCCTTCTTCTCAAGCTGATTGTTGGCTCTGCTAATTCTCTTCAATGGATCGTTTTTTCAGTTTGAATGCTTCGGAGGTGAGCTCTGGTTTTAAAACTTTGAAGTTTTGAAGTTTAAAATCAAACGACACAACAGCCTAAGGAAACAGGAATAAAAACGACTTGACTTCGGGACTAAACTTTTTGCAACGTGTTCCTGTGAAAATTGGCCAATGAGCGTAGGCTTGTAGTTGTTTGCTCCAATAGGATATAGACACGTGTAAATATATCGTCTTCCCCGGGTCGCAGACCTGGTTTCCTGGGAAAAAAAAAAGAAATGGGAAATTGATTGATTTTAACATAAACCAATTTTTTATAACAGTTCACGCTAGTTATTCCAAACGATGTCGTTTAGAGATTTTGTAGGTCTAAGTAAAAAAGCCTTAATCGAAATTTTTCTATGGGCTTTATCCCGAAACCTCTCCCGTAAATGGGCCTACGTTTGGACCGAAAATGTCCCTTTTAAAAGACACTCACTTCCTTACAGTTACAGGTAAAGGTGGATGTGGATCTAGCCACTATAGGGCTTTGGCCCCAACCCTGGCTTCTAATTTCGTCCATACAGAATGGGCCGCAATAGGTCTATTTTTATTCCTCCTACATCCGATCTAGAATTTTAATTTTTTTTTTAATATTTTTAAGTTGATCTTGTTCGAGTCGGGTTGGCCCACTATGAGATAAAGCTCTCCCAACAATGATTTTCTCCGTTCACAAGACTCGAATCTGAGACCTTGCTTAAGGGGAACAAATGCCAAACCACTTGAACCAATCACTTATTGGTTAGAATTTTAATTTTTGTTCTCACTTTTGGAATAAAATTTTTGAGTGAAAAGACAACAAGAATAATAATAATGCATGTGAACAATTCCAAAAATTAATTAAATATACATACTTCATTCCCACCATGAATAAAATCAAAACATAACATGCCATTAAAAGCCAAATCATTGGTTCAGGAAATAATAACCTATGTCCGAGGTAGAATATATATAATACTAAAAATAAAAATAAAAATAATAATACTTTACCCGTGAAAATTCGAAAAGTTTCATCATTGATCATAAGGTGCTGCTAAAGAAGGCAAAATAAGGAATCTTTTTTTTTTTGGAGGTAGCAAAATAAGGAATCTGATTGGTTTCCAAAGTAGTGAAAAAGAAAAAAAAGAAGACGGGCAATGGGCAATGGAAAGTGGAAACCTAATAAACATAAGCACATAATTAGGTGCCAAAAAAAAAACAAAATACATAATTAAAAGACTCTTTGATATAAAGTACTCCCTACATTCCAAATTAAATGGTCACATTTGATTTTTTTAGGTCAAATAAAGTCATTTTTTGACCATTAATTATTACAAATATATAATTTTTAAATATTTTTTAAAATAAACTTTGAAAAATTTTAAAACTTAAATTTTTGAAAACATATTTTTTAAAATTTATTTGTATATAAAATTTTCATAAATAATGGTCGAAAACGATTTCATTTGACAAAAAAAAATCCAATATAGTCATTCAATTCGAAACGGAGGGAGTATATTATAACAATAAACAATGGCTGCCTTGCTATAAAAAAAGAAAAGTAACAATGGCTGCCTCTGCTCTGCCTTTCAGCCCACAATCTTTCTGTTTGCATTCATTCGTTTCTTTTGCTATGTTCAGATACTAGAGTGTATTCTTTTTCATTTCATTTCAATATATATATTAATTTCCGGCAGACAATGAAACCAATCATTGTACTATTGATAGCCCCCACCGTTTTAATATCTCTGCTGGAATCCATAGTACTGTTGAATTAATATTTTTATTTTTAAAAATCCCCCTTCGCTTCTGATAATTAATGATCATCGATAATCATTTATTTTACATGAACTTGAAATAGAGTGTTCGATACCGATATCTGTCATTTAAGTGTACCATCATTTGTCAAATTAAGGCACGTATAATATATAGTATCATCAGACATCAAGTACTACTGGTAAGTGTGGAATGACAAGTGAACAAGCAATTGCTTTTTTTTTTTTCTTCAAGTGTTTGATGCCGGCCCGCCCTTCCTTTTCTTCTATTTGTAAGCAAAACTTTTATAAAAATGTTGAACGGTGAGTAGAGCACTCAAACCAGCCAATCTTTTGCTTAATTTCTTTCTTTCTTTCTTTCTTTCTTTTTTAAGGTATCTTTTGCTTAATTTCGTTCCTAACATGTAATAAAAATTTCTGCTAATTAAAAGCTATATAAGATTGGGGTGAAGTCCCAATGTTATAGAGTATAAACTAGACAAGAGAATTTGGAAGAGAATTTATAAATTACTCGATCGCAGCCAACGCCAAACAGCCTCGCCTTTAATGATAATATTCTCTGAGGAGCCTTGTGGCCTTTAAGTTAACAATATTTTCTGAGTCTCAGTTTACTCAGAAGATTGGAAATGACTATTTTAATCATTGAAAAAAATGATAATTAAATAATAAACAATTGAAATTGTACAACATCGTTAATGTGTTTAAGGTCACGGGATTGCATTATTATTTATTTTAGAAAATACTAATATAAAGTACAACGAATAAGGTATTTTTATCAGCAAATTTTGTGAATTTATTTCACATTATAAAGGTTCTTGGTCTAAAGCCTAAACGGAACATTGCGATCACTCAAATCTAGCGAGCAAGTTACTTTCGGTTTTAACCAAAAAAAAAATCTAAGGAGCAAATTATGGCTCCGTTTAGAACGGTGTGATAGCGGTGCGATTGACACTGTTTAGCAACTGTACAGATGAGATTACACTGTACATATTAGATTAGCTACTGTATAGATGAGATTATTAGAGCAACGATTGAAACGAGGATTACACTTAAGCCTCCATTTGACCGGTACACCGGTCTACCGACCAAACGACCAATGAATCAGTGCACTAAACATGACCTATGTCTATAAACTCCACCACCAGTCTCTTATATGTTTAAGAATTGACCTAGGCCAATGCTTAGTGAGGTAATTAAATAAATATTTTATAAAGTAAAGAAGGCTATACCATAGGGTTTGAAATTAGAAGCTGGGTGCCTGATTTTAAGTCTTCATAAATTCCTATTAAGCGATGGGGACAAACTTTGAAACTTAATTAATTCAAAAACAATCTAAGTTGTGAAATCATGAATATTCCGTCCAATAGGGACAACCTCTTTTCTTCTAAACTTTGAGTTAGTTGAAAAAACAATTATATTTATTATTAAAGGCTAAATAATACATATGCAATCATTATCTTTTTCTCCCTTATTTTCTATTGCAATTTGGAAGAGGGGATAGTGATACGCAATAATTCAAGCACGTGAAACATGTGGGTGATGTAAGTTTCAGTGAAGACTGAAGAGCATAAAATCAAAAGTGCAATTATTTATTTAAAAAAAAAAGGTGCAATTATTTAGGTTTCTCCCCAAAGCTGGGGATCACATGTGATTGCCCCATTTTTACTATTTAATTTCATTGGCATATACCCTCATCAACGTTCATTAATACTATACATTATCTTTGGTCCTCAGATTCCATTTCCATCCCTCCCATTAAAAAAATATATAGTACTATATAAGAAGAAGAAAATTACACAAAAAAAAAAGGACAAGAAGAGGAATAGAGATTAATTCGAAAGCAAATAAGAGTACTATATTAAAAAAGAAAAAACGTTACTTGGAGTAGTACTAATAGACTGACGAGACATGCCTGACCCAAATAATATTGTTTTGACTTTGATCCTTCACTATCACAGTGTTGACATTTCAAATTTATATTCTTGCCCACGTTGCAGAAAAATACATTAATATTACAACCTAATTAGGTATAATATAAGACAACCAAATAGTAATAACTTTTTTTTATTAATTTTTTTAAAAAGATTGAGATTACAAATGCATAGGAAAACTCGTACACCGCTACATGATTAGTTGCATTACTGAAACGCTAATTTATGAGAAAAAAATTTATTTCCCAATAAATACAAGTGAAATCTCATTACAATCCAAATAAACCTCATAATATCTGGCTCTTAAACCTAGAAATTATACCTACATATATACAAACCAAATACATAAACAAACAAATTACAAATTAAACTCATATTCCGTGAGAGTTGAACCCAAGACCCCATGATCCAGATAAGCTGGAACTAAGAATCTAGTACTCTACCACCAGGCCAAATGCCCAATGACACCAAATAGTAATAACTATTAAGTAGCATAAAATTATACTCCTAAGTCCTAACGTTACCGGCCAATTAAACAAGTTGTATAAAGTTAGTTGACATGTTCGGCATTTTATACGCGGAAAATACAAAAATACACTGTATATTTATTGTTGTTCCAATCTTACACAGTCACACACATGCATGCAGCAAGTATTAAAAGAGAGGGAGGAAAAAAAAAAGCCTAGTAATAGCAAATTATCAATACTTAATTTACAACGCCAAATTAAAAGAACGCCATTTACGTTGATATGGCTTATTTTGGCTCCGTTTAGTAGAGCGGTGCAGTAGCGGTGTGATTGTCAATGTTTGGCAACTGTACAGATGAGATTACACTGTACATATTAGATTAGGTACTGTACAGATGAGATTATTAGAGCAGCGATTGAAACGGAGTTTACACTTAACCTCCGTTTGGTCCTAAAACGATGATGAAACAATCAAACGATGGTGAAACAGTTACAGATAAGAAACCTTTATTAGCTTATTAGGAAAAAAAAAGGAACCCAAAACAACACAAAAAAAAAAAAAAAAAAGACCAAAGTAAAAAACCACAAGTATACGGCACCAATGAACTTGGGCTCACCGACAAATGTACGTAAGAAAAAAGTCAAAATTGGTGAAATCTTTTGGGTCCAGAGACTGAAGACTCACATGCGTCCTAGTTACACTTACATATATATGTCAACATATACAGAATATATTATAAAATATATATATATACAGAATAAAAAATTATTTCACCCAAAAAAAAAAAACTCCATAGCTAAGCGCGTCCTCATAAAACAAATTCTTACGGTTAGAAATTTCAATTATGCTCATATGTACTGAACATATATTTTGCATTGTCATTAACGAAAGAATAATAGATAGTAGCACTATTGGTAGCTCAATTGGTCGTGAAGTTCTAAGTTTAAGTTTGACGAGATGTGAGTTTAGTTTGTAAGTAGTAAGTAATTTATTTAAAACATATTTTTAATTTAGACCGAATTCTTATAAGGAATAAAAATTCTCTTCCCCATTTTTTGTGTCACATCCACCAAATAATAACACGTATCCTTTTTCAGTTTGTAATGTTATTCTTTGTTTGCCTAGTTAAATTAAATTTTATATTTTCATTCCAAAACTCTATGGGAGATATATTAAAATTTAGAACTAATCCTTATATATAATTATTTGTTGTTAATTTGGGGTTAAATCTGGTGTTTATAATTGGTATTTTTATTATTTGCTAAAACTTGAAAACAAATAAGTTATAATACCAAAGGACACGTGGTATGATTCGGTGAATGAAGCACGGAGTGGGACACAAAACTTAAGGGAGGTGATTTCCATTCTCTTATAAGTTGTTTGAACATATAAAAAATTGTTCTGATTGTAATGAGATTTAATTGTTGTAACCTAAAAATAGAATAATGGATAGTAATAAACGTAAATTTGATTAAATATGAAATCTAATTTAAGGGAGTAATAGACAGTTATTGCTGGCAATATCGAACATACGGCATGCAAGGAGGTTGACAGATGAACGACAATTCCTAGAACCAAATGATATGAAAAAAAGAAAAAAAATAAATGTTCAAAAATATTCTAGTTGGAAGTTGTTTTCAATATTGATACACTTATATAAAATTGGATCTTTTCGGGATATCTTGCATAAAGCAATTTTCATGTTATTTTCCGGCTCTTAATTAATATAATAGTACCAGTAATAATAAGTCAATTAATTAGCTTAATTTAAGTGTGATCCAGAACTAACCTTTATTTAGAAAAAGATTATAAAATCTATCAGTTATTTTTAAACACGTATATATATACTTATTAATGAAGGTGATGTTTTATCTTATGGTTACATTATATACGATATTAATGTGGTAGTTGAATTTAGTTCGTCGTTTTATTTTTGTCCTTCTACTTACTGATAATGATATTATATGATTTGAGTAGCCAAAAAAATGATATATATGATTTATAGATTTTTTTTTAGTATTTTTCTCTTTATTTGATTTTGATCTTTCTGATGGTAAGGCATTCCACATACTTAATTATATGATATATGGTGATCACTTATTCAATTTATATAATATATAATGCTTTGCCAAAAATAAATAATAAATGGAAATGTGAACCATAAGGAAGTAAGAGCTTCCAACTTAATTCAGAGGCCAGCCTGTTTACCCGAAGAAAGGAAAAAAGCCTTTATGATGAATAGTTGAATACAATTCATGAACTGATATGAACACCAAAATTTCCTCATTCTTCTTTTTATGTTTTTGGTTAACAGTAAAAATCTATAATTAGACGCATATATATAAGGTACTCTTCCGTCCCATATTATCTGTCCCTTTTTAATCAAACTAATCATACATTTGACCTCTAATTACAAAAATATATATAATTAAATTTTCAAAAAATATGTTTTGAAAAGTTTAAGACTTAATTTAATCCAAACATATTTTTTAAAAATTTATTTTTATATAAATTTTTTATAATTAAAGGTAAAAATTAAGAAACTTTGATCCAAAAGAAGAGATAATATGAGACTGAGGGAGTAATTAAGTTATTTGTCTTCTCCCATTTTGTGATGGTGTAAAACTGGTACGAAGTAATTAAGTACTACAGTACAATTTGGTTTTAAATGATCAGTGCAAATTAAAACATGGTTTACGTGTCCATTAATTCCATCAATATAGACAAATGTGACATTAATGGTATAATAAAGAATATAATTGAAGTCTCGATCAAATCCCATAAACCTTTATAAATCATTCAACGTGAATCATGAAAATTACTGTTTTTGGCAAAAAAAAAATCATGGAAATTACTTATTCTTTCTTGTTTCTTTTCTTCCCTTTTTTGGCTTTTTTTGCACTTTTTTTTTGGGCTTTTTAACTGTATATAAGTATATGGATTAAAAGTTTTAAACAGCTCTCTCACTATGAAAATTGAAAACATGTTGAATTTAAAGCTTGGACCTCATAATTAAGGGGGTGCGAGGTGTCCTAATTATAATTAAGATGGGTTTGGGCGTGCGTTAATTTTGAGGTTTATTCCTTCACAAAAGACAAGTTCTAGTCCCATCTTCTCGTCATTTCATTGGTGTTTTTCACTCCATCAGTCCAAAATAACTATTCCAAATACATGCATCATCAAGACAAATACATGCATTCCTTTTTTTAGAAAAACATTAAATCAAAGTATATACAGTAGTTGATTAGATATATAATTTATTAGCATAGAGTAGCCAACAAGACAGTACGTTGTAGATTTTAGGCAGCCCGCGGATTTGGAACAGAAAGAAAATGTTCATACAAATGTTTATAAAATGATCATATTAAGTGATCAATTTGTTTTGGGGAAAAAAACTAGTAAAACGGAAAGAAAAAGTTGCCCCTCAATAATAATTTATTCATTCTAATCATTGATCGTTAGATTTAGGGATTTAGCTTTAGCCACCTTAATTGAATTGAGCTTGCACGTTTATTTCAAGTGCTTAAGCCCCGGCGGCAACATGGGCTGCCTGCTAGCTTGGTGGCAAATTAATATTAATAATAATTATAATACATGTAGGGTTCCTGTATGAAAAACCTCAAGAAAAACATGAAGAAATTGAGAATACAATCAGTACGTATAATAATATCATCTTTACATTTTAATTCCAAATAAAGTACTCACTAATTATAAATTAAGAATATTTTAACTTTATTAAGAAGATCGGATCATGATAATTAACAATATAGTATATACTAGTATTATTTTTGGTATTGGCAAAAGGGGACCATGAGCGCAAATGATGGCTGTGGAGATCTTAGCAGCCCCTATAAATCGACTGTTTGCAAAAGAGGGAGAAAATGATGCATTGGTTGAAAGAACATATTATATAAGTGCTGTTTGTATTTTGTAATCTTATAAGCTTTTATTTCAAAAATTGAAATGTGTAGTGAGATATATATAATAAAAAATGTCTTTCTAATTATGTGAAATTGTAATTAATCTAACCTAACTTGCACAAAAAAGTGGAAAAATGCTTTGCATCTATAATCTATCTATAAATTCTAAACAGAACAAAAGGAAATCATGAGAAAAGGACCAAAAGGTACATTTCTTTCTAGCTTAGAACGTGAGCTTGTCTACTTTGCTTAAAACTCCTAGAAAATCCTCTATTATTATTGTGTTATTAATAATTTATTCACCTAATAAAGCTATTAGCGAAAAAAAAAAGCATGGTCCTTTTCCTAGCCTGTTTGTTAAAGTAAACTAGGCAGCAAAGATTTTTTTTTTTCCTTACTTGTTTAAATCTCACGTGCTTAGTTTTTCGTCGATCTAACCTATCTAGAATACCAAATCCATGATTGGGGATAATAATATTTATTAATAAATTGACATCTTACGGGTGCTTGGAGGGGATATTACTTTTCTTTGCAATTATTAATGATTCTTTTTTTTAACAAAATGACATCAATATAACTATTGAATTGATCACATTTCACACACACATATATATGATGTCTCTA